>CM055899.1:21130019-21430019 GCA_029582155.1 Panopea generosa | reverse complement strand
AAATACTCTTGTTGAAGGACATGTTCAGTGTAAATGAATAATACTTTCCTCTTGATAACATTAATAACAAAATGAGCTTGAGACAGCTTTAATTATATTTAAATATTATTTGTCGATAAAATCAAAGGATTATTTTGGTACTCTACGTATATTTGAAGGGTGATAAAAATATGTTAAAAGCAATGTAATAAGCCTTGGTAACATTTTTTGAAGAAATACTCTTGTTGAAGGACATGTTCAGTGTAAATGAATAATACTTTCCTCTTGATAACATTAATAACAAAATAAGCTTGAGACAGCTTTAATTATATTTAAATATTATTTGTCGATAAAATCAAAGGATTATTTTGGTACTCTACGTATATTTGAAGGGTGATAAAAATATGTTAAAAGCAATGTAATAAGCCTTGGTAACATTTTTTGAAGAAATACTCTTGTTGAAGGACATGTTCAGTGTAAATGAATAATACTTTCCACTTGATAACATTAATAACAAAATGAGCTTGAGACAGCTTTAATTATATTTAAATATTATTTGTCGATAAAATCAAAGGATTATTTTGGTACTCTACGTATATTTGAAGGGTGATAAAAATATGTTAAAAGCAATGTAATAAGCCTTGGTAACATTTTTTGAAGAAATACTCTTGTTGAAGGACATGTTCAGTGTAAATGAATAATACTTTCCTCTTGATAACATTAATAACAAAATGAGCTTGAGACAGCTTTAATTATATTTAAATATTATTTGTCGATAAAATCAAAGGATTATTTTGGTACTCTACGTATATTTGAAGGGTGATAAAAATATGTTAAAAGCAATGTAATAAGCCTTGGTAACATTTTTTGAAGAAATACTCTTGTTGAAGGACATGTTCAGTGTAAATGAATAATACTTTCCTCTTGATAACATTAATAACAAAATAAGCCTGAGACAGCTTTAATTATATTTAAATATTATTTGTCGATAAAATCAAAGGATTATTTTGGTACTCTACGTATATTTGAAGGGTGATAAAAATATGTTAAAAGCAATGTAATAAGCCTTGGTAACATTTTTTGAAGAAATACTCTTGTTGAAGGACATGTTCAGTTTAAATGAATAATACTTTCCTCTTGATAACATCAATAACAAAATAAGCTTGAGACAGCTTTAATTATATTTAAATATTATTTGTCGATAAAATCAAAGGATTATTTTGGTACTCTACGTATATTTGAAGGGTGATAAAAATATGTTAAAAGCAATGTAATAAGCCTTGGTAACATTTTTTGAAGAAATACTCTTGTTGAAGGACATGTTCAGTGTAAATGAATAATACTTTCCTCTTGATAACATCAATAACAAAATAAGCTTGAGACAGCTTTAATTATATTTAAATATTATTTGTCGATAAAATCAAAGGATTATTTTGGTACTCTACGTATATTTGAAGGGTGATAAAAATATGTTAAAAGCAATGTAATAAGCCTTGGTAACATTTTTTGAAGAAATACTCTTGTTGAAGGACATGTTCAGTGTAAATGAATAATACTTTCCTCTTGATAACATCAATAACAAAATAAGCTTGAGACAGCTTTAATTATATTTAAATATTATTTGTCGATAAAATCAAAGGATTATTTTGGTACTCTACGTATATTTGAAGGGTGATAAAAATATGTTAAAAGCAATGTAATAAGCCTTGGTAACATTTTTTGAAGAAATACTCTTGTTGAAGGACATGTTCAGTGTAAATGAATAATACTTTCCACTTGATAACACCAATAACAAAATGAGCTTGAGACAGCTTTAATTATATTTAAATATTATTTGTCGATAAAATCAAAGGATTATTTTGGTACTCTACGTATATTTGAAGGGTATTAAGAATATGTTTATCCATGTTTCTTCTGATTTGCTCCCAATTTGAAGTGGGTTCTTCATCATTATTATTTAAAACATTACTTTCGTTTCATTTAGAGAATAAGAATAAGAAAACTATATTCGCAGTTATTCTATCCGAGTATGCACTCGCTTTTATCACAACGTTATTTATTTATTTAATTATTTTTTTTAATAATTGATTCATACAAACCTTCCTTCCTTCCTTTATTCTTTATGATACAACATATGTAATTAAATATACATTATATATAAATTCAACATTAGTGTTAACTGAGCATGTAATCTATTAACATCTTTCTTATTATACCTAAATCTCGGCTCATATTTAACTGCGTTAAACCTATATCTCGGCTCTAATTAAAATGCATTACAAAAATATTTGAAAGAGGGACTCATAGTTCAATTGATAGTTCCTAAAGTACTCTGTTATTTACAATGTTGGGACCAGCTGCTTTATGTGACATAGTAGTGCAACATAGAAATTATGTAAATAAAAAAGCAGACGTCTAAAAGACGTCTTAAAGAAGATATCTGACACTAAACTGCTTAAGAAAGGAGATTATCGAAACAAATTTTCATTTCCTGTAAATGTTGAACACTCTTCAGTTTCCGATTTAACTCGTTTGACCTCGCTACTTTGATCGGATGGTGAAACGGCGCCAATATTTGTTTTAACGTTTCGTTCCCCAATATGACATCACTTTTTCCTATCGAGTAGATTCTGGATGGTTATAACAACACTGGCGTCAGAAGGCAAAAAGTATTTGAATATAAACAAACATATATACACACGTCATCAATCATTTCTGTTGTACTCCTGTTTTATTTCTGAAATAGAGTTGACCTTTGGCAGGTATTATGCAAAGCACTTGAATTCATCAAAACACGTAGAACAAAAATATTTTTTGTGCAAAATGCAGCCCCAATTACAATACAACTGTCATATGATTTAATAAAAGTGAGGAGCGCGTGGTCCAGTGGTAGAACACCGAACTCATGATCGGAGGGTCGTGGGTTTGATCCTCTGCCACGTCTATGTGTGGTGTCCTTGAGCAAGACACTTTATCCGCATACGCTTAGTACTAGTTCTAACCCGGAAAACTTTGAGCATAATTTGCCTAAGTTGTAAGAACTTGTTTCACAATCGAAGTAAAAGAAATAAGTTTAAACTTTAAAATAAAAGACTATGAAGACCCACTACAGCTTATAAATAAGTTTATTTAAGTTTTTAACAAGGTGAATTTGCGACACTCATTTTCTTTTAATACTTCATTTATTTTAACTGATGAAAATACCGTTGCCTCCTCCTGGCTCTGTGTGTCTACAGCGCTGTATTCGGAAATAAAATATGTTTAAATTTAGTACGAAGATAATTAAACTTTTCAATAGAGACCTCCGATGTTTTGCCAGAAATGTCGTTATAGGCATTCATAATTAGGGAAAGAAAGTTTTCAAAGACGAAATAGAACATAACAATGTCTTCAATTAAAAATATGCTGCTCCAGTGCCAGAGGTCGTGGAGGCAAGAAACACTTAAGTTTACCCTAATTTTACCACGATTTTGTTAAGCTTTACTTAAATACTTAACTTTAACAATTACTTAAATGTTTTTAATCAAAATGAAACCAAATGCAAATTTTAGGAGTCAGTCTAAACTCTTGATGACAAAGATTCATTTCTTTGATTTAAGTTAAAAATGTTGGGTGGAATCAAGAGTCTGATTCCAAAATAACAAATTAAATTTTCAGAATGTAACAACGAAGAATCTTTACAAGGCAACCAGGAAAACAACTGTATCCTATCTAAAGATGAGATCTTGCAAATCACTTTGCCTCAGCGTGTCTATAACTGCCTGGTTTTCCTTTGGTTTAGTTAATCGTACCGAAAACCGAAAGATGACGCACGCATCGTTACGTTTATACCCAAGCTCTCAGAGAACGTCACACCAACCGTAAGGGACACAAACAACGACACGGTTATAACTAATGAAGAAATAAGGACGACTGCTGTCAAAAGTATGAATTCCTCAGATATCATCAGACTTGTTGCTCAGGGAGGATTTTCGCCGATACAGTTCGTTAATTCGATGTGTCCGATCAGAAGGACATGTCAACATGACATATCGGAAACAGAAATCACAAATAATGCATACAAGTCATGCTGTCCGCCATGTGATTGTTCCGATGATTGTATTGCCTTTGGTAACTATTGCTCTGACAAACACATTTGAAAACAAGCGGTGACGACCGCAGTGGTTGACGATGTATGCGCTTCTAAGAATAAAGAAACGTGTAGCTATACGGCAATATCAAATTCCTTGGGAGTTATTGCAGAACAAAACAAAGGTGATTCGTACATGCTTGTAAAAACATGTGCGTAGGGGTATGCTGCCAAGAAACACTAATACGTTGTCACTTTGCAATTCTAAACATTTTGGAGGATAGCTTGCCCGTTTTCAGAAGCTCAACAGGCCTCAACTACGCTAACATACACTGTGCACAATACAACCACGTGACTGAAGGAACACTGACACAGTGGATTGGAAAACTGACATGCAATGACTTTCGTAGTAGTTTGTTTCTTTTTCAGAAGACGGATGCGAATCCTAGGTTTAACTTTGACTTCAGACACCTTTTTCCAGACTGCTTTATAAAATTGGTGCCATCGCATAATCGTTACGGAGTTTGTTTTAAAGATATAGTATCAAAAGGTAACATTTACCTCACAACAGCCAATATTAGCAGGCTTTGTGAGACAATAAATGCATTATACCGCGATGAGGTATTCATAAATATATTTTATTTGACGTTTAACAAAAAGTTTGGGAAACAATGTACTGAAAACTCCCAATTGTCATTTTCTCAATTTACTATGATCATAAATAAAGGTGGCGTTGAGTCAAAGACAAGAACTTTTGCCACGACAGAGGTGTCGGGTGAACCGTTGTGTTCCAGTGGGTTAACGTACGTTAAGGAATTGGTTAGTTTATTACTACGCCTAATATTATATACATCTTTGTTGTTTGTTTTTTAATAGGACACTTTTTTAATACATTTCAGGTTATAAATTGCATATATAGTTTTATTGGCTGAGGAAGACCTCAGATTAAATCTGAGTTAAACCACCGTCCTTCCGCAAGTAACTGAAAGAAAGTAAACATTCTCATTAAATTTATTTGGAGCGAGCGGGACTTTAACCTACTTCCTAAGTGGTAAGCTTGAGACGGCGCCTTAGACCACTCAATCAATGCGGACCCTATGTATCTTTGGAATAACGATACTATAATTAGTAACATTGTCCCACATGTACATTTCATCAAAATATCCCAAATTAACGTCTGTTTAACATTATGCCACATTGACGTCTGTTTAACATTATGTCATATTGACGTCTGCGTAACATTGTGACACACTGACGTCTGTTTAAAAGTATGCCATATTGACGTCTGTTTAACATTATAACACGTGGACGGGACGTATGCTGAAAATTGTTCCACACATGTATTTGATCAATATAGCCCAACCTGACGTCTGTTTAAGATTATGCCAATTTGACATCTGTTTATTATTATGCTCTATTGACTTCTGTTTAACATTATAACACATTGGCGTCTGTTTAAGATTATGACCTATTGACGTCTGTTCAACATTTTGACACATTGACGTCTGTTGAACATTGTCCCATATATGTATTTATTTAATCAATATAGCCCACATTGGCCCACATCGACGTCTGTTTAACATAATGACACATTTGGCGTCTGTTGAGCATTGTCACATATGTGCATTTGATCAATATAGCCCACATTGACGTCTGTTTAACATTATGCCACATTGATGTCTGTTTAACATTATTACACATTGACGTCTGTTGAACATTGTCCCACATGTGTATTTTTTTTATCGATATAGCCCATATTGACGTCTGCTTAAGATAATGTCATATTGACGTCTGTTTAACATTATGACACATTGACGTCTGTTGAACATTGTTCCATATGTGTATTTGATCAAAACAGCCAATAAGGACGTCTGTTTAATATTATGACACATTGACGTCTGTTTAAGATTATGCCACATTGACATCTGTTTAACATTATGACACATTGACATCTGTTTAACATTATAACACCTTGAAGTATGTTTAACATTGTCACATATGTGTATTTGATAAATAATGCCCAGATTGACGTCTGTTTCCATTATGGTACATTTACGTCTGTTGAACATTGTCACACATGTGATACACACGTTTGATCAATATATCCTAATTGACGTCTATTTAACATTATGACATATTGACGTCTGTTAAACATTATGCCATGTTCCAGCAGCAGCAGTAGCAGTAGTTGTAGAAGTAGTAGTATTAACAGCAACAGCAGCAGCAATAGTGGTGGTAGTAGTAGTATTAACAGCAGCAGCAGCAGTAGTAGTGGTAATAATATTAGTAGTAGTATCAACAGCAGTAGCCACAGCAGCAATAGTAGTAGAAGCAGTAATAATAGTATTAACAGCAGCAGCAGAAGTAAGAGTAGTAGTAGTAGAAATAGTAACAGTAGTAGTAGAAGTAGTAATAGTAATAGTATAAACAACAGCAGCAACAGCAGTAGTAGTAGTAGTAAGAGTAGTAGTAGTAAGTAGTAGTAGTAGTAGTAGTAGTAGTAGTTGTAGAAGTAGTAGTTGTAGTAGTAGTAGTAGTAGTAGTAGTAGTAGTAGTAGTAGTAGTAGTAGTAGTAGTAGTAGTAGTAGTAGTAGTAGTATTAACAGCAGCAGCTTCAGTAGAAGTTTTAATAGTAGTGGTAGTAGTAGTATTAACAGCAGCAGCAGCAGTAATAGTAGTAGTTGTTGTTGTAGTATTTTTAGCAGCAGCAGCAGTAGTAGTAGTGGTAATAATAGTAGTAGTAGTATCAACAGCAGCAGCTACATCAGCAATAGTAGTAGAAGCAGAAGTAATAGTATTAACAGCAACAGCAGAAGTAAGAGTAGTAGTAGTAGAAGTAGTATTAGTAGTAGTAGTAGAATTAGTAATAGTAGTAGTATAAACAACAGCAGCAACAGCAGTAGTAGTAGTAGTAAGAGTAGTAGTAGTAGTAGTATTAACAGCAGCCGCAGCAGTAGTAGTAGTAGTAGTAGTAGTAAGTAGTAGTATTGTAGTAGTAGTAGTAGTAGTAGTAGTAGTAGTAGTAGTAGTTGTTGTTGTAGTAGTATCAACAGCAGCAGCTACAGCAACAATAGTAGTAGAAGCAAAAGTAATAGTGTTTACAGCAACAGCAGAAGTAAGAGTAGTAGTAGTAGAATTATGATAATAGTAGAAGAAGAAGTAGTAATAGTAGTAGTATAAACAACAGCAGCAACAGCAGTAGTAGTAGTAGTAACAGTAGTAGTGGTAGTATAAACAGCAGCCGCAGCAGCAGTAGTAGTAGTAGTAAGTAGTAGTAATATTAGTAGTAGTAGTAGTAGTAGTAGTAGTAATAGTAGTAGTAGTAGAAGTAGTAGTTGTTGTAGTTAAAATCTTATTAAAATAGAAGTAATATCAATAGAAGCTTAATTAAAGAACATTGTTATATGTATCAGTACAACAATGTTTTTTATTGTTATTTTGTGAGGGGGAGGGGGCGTTGTTATATTTGTCAGTACAAGCCGGGTCCGATTAGCTCAGTCAGTTACACGTCACTACATTTTCTCACTCGATACACAACATCATTACTTGACTTTAAAATTTTCTTACTGGGCACTAGATTTTCTAATCTATATTCACTCACCATTCTTACACGGCATTCAAATTTCTTATTTCACAGTATATTTTCATACGCGACACTACATTTTTTCACTAGATGCATAACATTCTTACTTGACTATACAGTTTACTTACTGGGCACTAGATTTTCTAATTTATATTTACTCAACATTCTAACACAACATTCAAATTTCTTATTTGACACTATATTTTTATTGGCGACACATCATTTTCTCAATCGATACACAACATCCTTATTTGACTATAGATTTTTCTTACTGGGCACTAGATTTTCTAACCTATATCAACTCAACTTCATTACACTTCTTTCAAATTTCTTATTTAACACTAAATTTTTATACGCGACACTAGATTTTCACACTCGATACACAACATCCTTACTTGACTATAGATTTTTCTTACTGGGCACTAGGTTTTCTAATCTGTATTTAATTAACATCATAACATGACAATCAAATTCCTTCTATTACACTATAATTTCATACGCGACACTAGATTTTCTCACTTAATCCGCAAAAGCCTTACTTGACTTTATATTTTTCTTACTGTACACTCGACTTTTTAATCTGTATATACTCAATATCCTTACAGAACATTCAATTTTCTTGTTTGACACTATATTTTCATATGCGACACTTGATTTTCCCACTCGATACACATCTTTACTCAACGCTAGATTTTAATTACTGGGCACTAGATTTTCTTATTTATATATGCACAATATTTTAGTTGGCATATGATTTTCTTACAAAACACTTAATTTTAAAACTTAAAATTAGTAAAGTTGTGAATTTCTGAAAGTTGATATATGTAAATGTGACATCACACCTTGAAGTTGTCAAATTAAACATAAATTACTCATCAAAAGCACTCATAAATTTCTGCAGCCGGTTAATCTTTATTTTTAAAAAAGTTTCAATTTCTCCATTGTTAATTTTTTATAGAAAATTAATATATCTATTAAAAACATAAGGATTTTTATGTTGTCAAATTAACGACAAGATTTTTCGAAAGCGAGGCAAAATATTGTGAAACAAATACCTGGATTTAATCTCTTAGATTTCTCTCAAAACACAATGAAAAATATCTTTATATGTTTGTTGTTGAATGATATATTAAACTTGCATTCTTAAAGGTCATAAAATAAAATAAAATAACAACATTGTTTATTAAGGGTCCAGATCTTTCTGAACCACGCGTAGAAATAATGGGAAATGTTGATTTTTGGAAATGGATACATTTTGGAGGAACATTAATTTTTTAAAACAATTTAAGCTGATTAAGATAACTTTAAAGGTATCAGCGATTGAAAATATAGTTATGCCATATTGATATTTTTGTATATCTTTCTCGAATTAAGGTTTTGAAAAGAACAATTTGATGCCGAAAAAATACATTGCTCGGAAATGAGTAAATTGTGGATGATTTCTTTTCTATTAAAACTTAATTTATTGGTAACTGTGCTATATAACCGATTGAAAATGTCAAATATATCAAATAAGTTTTGTCAGTTTTTCTTGTTTCTTTCTTGAGTATCTTTCGAGAATTAAGGTTTCAAAAATAACGCATTGAGTATAAAACCGCACCTTTTGTCAATATTGTTCGATTTTAAATGTGATTTTAAACATTTTCTTGGACGAACTATTGCTTCTAACCTTAAGCAATTTAAAGTTTAGATAAAATGAAACAAATAATTTAAACATCAATGCATAACTTAAAGTAACACCAGATAAAAAAGTATAATTGTACACCCATAAAGCGTGGACTTTCCGTAGTGCGTGTGAATATAACGCGACACCGGCACTTTCCAATTCAATAACACCGTTATCAATATTGGAACCCACCAATTGGAAAACCTCAGTTCCAATTGGACAATTCTAAAAATAGATTTCTGATTCCAATTTGGAAATTAAAAAAATCCAATTGGAAATTTATCTTTCCAACTTGGACGAAACGATTTTCCAGTGGGAAAGCATGCATTTTTGGGGTCTTTAGATTATAATTGTGACATAAATCGGCAATTTATAATGCGTTTGGTTACATTCTTGTGATCGCACAGTCATACTCTTCAAACTGCGATACTGTGTCAATAAAAATAACGAAAGATAAAAAAAAAAGTTTTTGGAAAAAAAAGTTTTTCAAGAAATTCACTGTGTTGTGTTTTAGATAATGCTCAGTTGACTGTATGCAGTTGATATATATTGATTAAGCTCAGTTGGTTTGTATGTAGTTCTTATATATAGATTAAGCTCAGTTGGTTTTTATGCAGTTGTTTCATATAGATTAAGCTCAGTTGGTTTGTATGCAGTTGTTATATATATATTAAGCTCAGTTGGTTTGTTTGCAGTTATTTTATATAGATTAAGCTCAGATGGTATATATGCAGTTGATATATATTGATTAAGCTCAGTTGGTTTGTATGCAGTTGTTTTATATATATTAAGCTCTGTTGGTTTGTATGTTGTTGTTACATATAGATTAAGTTCAGCTGGTTTGTATGCAGTTGTTATATTTATAAGATTATAATCAGTGGGTTTTATATAGTTATTTTATATGGATTAAGCTCATTTGGTTTGTATGCAGTTGCTATATATAGAATAAGCTCAGTTGGTTTGTTTGCAATTATTTAATAAAGATTAAACTCAGTGTGTTTGTATGCAGTTGTTTTAAGCTCAGCTGGTTTGTATGCAATTGTTATATATAGATTAAGCTCATTTTGTTTGTATGCAGTTGTTATATATAGATTAAGCTCAGTTGGTTTGTATGTTGCTGTTATATATAGATTAAGCTCAGTTGGTTTGTATGTTGCTGTTATATATAGATTAAGCTCAGTTGGTTTGTATGTTGTTGTTATTTATAGATTAAGCTCAGTTGGTTGTATGTAGTTGTTTTAAGCGAAGTTGGTTTGTATGCAGTTGTTTCATATATATAAAAATTTCAGTTGGTTTGTATGCAGTTGTTTCATATATAGATTAAGCTCAGTTGGTTTGTATGCAGTTGTTTTAAGCTCAGTTGGTTTGTATGCAGTTGTTTTATATAGATTAAGCTCAGTTGATTTGTATGTTGTTGTTCTATATATATTAGGCTCAGTTGGTTTGTATGCAGTTGTTTAATATAGATTAAGCTCAGTTGATTTGTATGTTGTTGTTATTTATAGATTAAGCTCAGCTGGTTTGTATGCAGCTGTTTTAAGCTCAGTTGGTTTGTATGCAGTTGTTTCATATATATATATAAAGCTCAGTTGATTTGTATGCTGTTGTTATATATAGATTAAGCTCAGTTGGTTTGTATGCAGTTGTTTAATATAGATTAAGCTCAGTTGATTTGTATGCAGTTGTTATATATAGATTAAGCTCAGCTGGTTTGTATGCAGTTGTTTTAAGCTCAGTTGGTTTGTATGCAGTTGTTTTATATAGATTAAGCTCAGTTGATTTGTATGTTGTTGTTATATATAGATAAAGCTCAGCTGGTTTGTATGCAGCTGTTTTAAGCTCAGTTGGTTTGTATGCAGTTGTTTCATATATATATATATATATATATAAAGCTCAGTTGATTTGTATGCTGTTGTTATATATAGATTAAGCTCATTTGGTTTGTATGCAGTTGTTTTCTATAGATTAAGCTCAGTTGGTTTGTTTGCAGTTGTTTTATATAGATTAAGCTCAGTTGGTTTGTATGCAATTGTTATATATGGTTTCAGCTCAGTTGGTTTGTATGCAGTTGTTTAATATATATTAAGCTCAGTTTGTTTTTATGCAGTTGTTCTATATAGATTAAGCTCTTAATGACAGATTAATCAAACACTTAACTAATAAGTTATACTAATGAACATATTGCTTTATTAACCGATCGTGACTGATTTAGAGTGTTTTTACAAGTTATATGTCTGAGTTTAACTTACCGAGAACATAGATAGAGAACCTGCCACTAAATGTGACAGCCATCGTTCCTTAGTCAGCCAGCTAAACGTCTCACACAATAATTTATTGCGTACATGCATTTCTGGGACACTGGATACTTTACCAATGGTTCTAAAAGTGCTTTGTTCCCATAAATAGTCCTCAGTTGGTTCAATTATGCAGAAAAAAATAACCGGGACTGACCATGTTTTTTTTTTACAATTTCGATGGTTTGATGGCACCCCTTCATTTTCGACAGTTCTGCCCATTTTTGTATTGTATTACTTTGCATCTTTAAACTGTTATAGCTTCATCAGACGGTTTCCAATGTCATCTAAACTTTGCAGAAATCATGAAAATGTTCCAATGTTCCCATATGCACAAAGAAATATGACTTTTTTTATGCATTTTTAATCTAAAAAAGGCCAACCGCTTTACACAGCTCTAAGTTCTTGTGCGTTAGAATATTTCTACCGTCATGCAAGGGAGAATATTCTTAAGTGAGACCTAAACTGTCATTACGAATGTTTAATTCTCACCAATTATGATGGAAACATATACATCTCTAACTATTGATATGCCTGACTCGTGTAGGATTTCACAATTCCCATAACAATCCGCTTATTTATTGCACGTAAGCGACGAATCGTCATATAAAATATAAAATAAAAATACTTTTTCAATAACTGTAGTAAACAAACCACCCTTGGTAGCCTCTCAGTATTGACTGCGATAAAATAATTTGCGACGTTATAGCACGTGCGATAGTATCACGCGTATATGCAAGGGATGATCCTGAGCAAGAGTTACTAGACCAAACCAGTATTCCGTACTCATTGTTTTTCAGTGCGTATAAATAATATAATGCGTACTACGTTCGATACAGTTTTATTGCAGACATCAATATATTTTTTTTTTTTTTAAAAAAAAGAAAACACAATAACGATACATACTATTGTTGAAGCCATAACTTTTGTAATCGTGTTAATAACAACTTATCTTAATCTGCAAACTACCACTGCCCAGTATACATTTGTGTACTTCTGGCGGAATTCAATAACACTTGAATATATTGTATATAGTCACATGTTGTCGTATATGTTTGAAAAAAGCAACCCGTTTCAAATGACATACACAGAGTTTTCTGAATTTTGAAAAAGAAATCGATTTTTCGTCTTGTTTAACCAATAGGAATTATATATTTGACTTGATTTTAACTTGATTTTAACTTTTTAACTTATTTAACTTGTATTTGTTTTATAGAACTTTAAGACCTTTAATATAAACGACAATAAGATATCAGAAAAAAACATTGAATAGTGTTAAGAGTTTATCAAGTCTAAGTTTTATCGTTATATTATATAAAAATAGTCTGAATGTATTTGTTAATAATAACATGTAAATATTAACATCTCAAAAGATAAAAACAGCAACAAATACCAAGAAATTCGAAGAACATCATATATTTAAATAACAGTAAATGTTTCAAGTGGGAAGTACACTGTACATCTGAAACGTAGAGAGATACATACCCGATCACAGAAGCATTTTAGGGGTATGCACTTTTGAGAAGAAATATTTTACATAATACTATAATTCTATAATTCAAAAGATTCGATACGTTAATTGTGATAATATTATACTATTATACTAAATAACATTATACTATAATACTATTCCAAAGATGTATTGTTAGTAACAAAGTACGTGTCTTCAAACTTTACGATAAAACATGTATGTATTGATACTGGAAAAAACCTTAAAGTAACATTTGTATGATACATGTATAACACCATGAGTTCTATTTGTTTGCATTACTATAGAATAAACGTATATATACACAGCAAGTTCAAGGTCAGACATCTCTAGTTTAAAAAATAGGTAAAGTTAGATATACTTTAAAGCTTTAAACAGTGTTTTATTGTAGGCAACAGTTACCATTGTAGTAAGTGCTATAATATTCCGGAAAATACTTTTACAATATACCGTTATAACAACTTCATACTTATATACATGTACATCTAATCGGAAATAAAGCCTGATGGTATTCTGTAATGTCAGCTTATATATAAGCTTATGTAAGTATCTGTGTTTTAGTTTTAGTCAATTCAATTGATGTATACAATTTTTATTATTTGCTTTTATTAAGGGTAAACTCTGCATAGTGATGTCAGAATGCTATTACCATGAATGCGTTGTCACAGAGTTTTTTTGTGAACGGGTAGATATTGTTATCGACATCGCTATTGTCTAATTTTTAATAACTTATCGTCAAGATATGCATTTTTCATTCAAATCTGTCTAAAGGAAAAAAAAAAAAAGTAGGCATTGTCGTCTCCAAGTATCATTGACCTTAACTCAATTTGTAACAAACAGAAATGATTACCCCAGCATTTATGATCCTCTAAATTCAATCAATAACAGCCGTCTCATTTTTTATATGCTATTTATTTATTCAGACAACAGTTTTATAACATCCCTTGATACATTTCTAAAAGTTTTGTTAGCGTATATGTTTATAATGCGATTAAAGCTTGGTGATGATTTCCTGTCTAAAACCCATTTCAATGAGCTGCACAAGCCGATGAACTTTTATCGCCTAAGACTGAAGTACGGCAAAAATGTCACTGCATTATAAGAACTTCAAATAAATTCGTTCCTCGACCGGCCTATTCGTCTCACTACACAGTGTCGCCCCGTTTTTATGGACTGTAGTAAATTTCTTGCACTGAACAAAAGTCCTTAATAATTTGGTTCGAAATATTTCAAAATGATTCATAGGGGCTGTGTGTTCTTGCTGTAGGTAAGGACAGCAAAAGCTGGCATAATATATATTGCAATAAGGGAGAAAGTGACCCCTTTAGGATATTAATATAGGTGTATAAATTTATTAATTAGCAATTGAAGACTTCTTTCTTCAAAAGGTTGATTAGTGGTGTCACCGCACTGCCTAAAAGTGACCCCTTTAGGATATTAATATAGGTGTATAAATTTATTAATTAGCAATTGAAGACTTCTTTCTTCAAAAGGTTGATTAGTGGTGTCACCGCACTGCCTGTAAAATCAAACTGGTCAACCCACCAACTAGTGTGCAATTTTATGGTGAGGTATGCAAAAACCGTTGATCGTATCTACTTTATTTATAAATAATTCATAAACAAATACATATATATCATAACAATTACGATGGATTTGTAGTTTATTCCACAACTATAACTAGACCACTATAAATATTATTATGACAAAGACAAAGTTGTTCGCTATATAATAGGTCTTTTGAACTACAACTATAGAAACCGAACGAATACTCACGTTAACAATTACATATGTATACCAGCTGTGTCTAAAACATAATTTTTATGAACTTAAATAAAAATAGCTAAATTCAACATCTACATGGCGCAATTCAGCATAATTTATTGAAATAATTTATTGTCACAGTATAAGGGACATCACTCTAACGATAAAGCATTACGTGACATAAATATATTGTCTCTTTAGGTCTCACTACACATTTCAATTTTGTTCTTTGTTCTATATGAAATCAGGACTTGAATTTCCACGGTAAAAAACAGAATTTCACATAGAAGTTTGTTTTTTTCATAGCAGGAATGTATACCAACATAAAACTGCACAATACCTGGTAGGTTGACCAGGTTCTTTTTTTAAAAGAGGGTGCAGTGACACCCTGAGATTTTTTAAAAAATACATGCATATGTTGAAATCCTATAAAAGGTCACCTTTTTAACACTAGTGATGTGTTATTGCAGTATATGCTTTGCCAGCTATTACTCTATTCACCTGCAGCAAGAAATCACAACCACTTTGAACCATTTTAAAACAATATTTCAAAACCAAATTACATTGACCTTTTTTTAAGCGTAAGAATAATGTTACCCTGGGGGAAAAGGGGAGGTAACTGTGTAGTGAGACGTAAACTTTATAGACCATATTATATCTAAATAAGTTAAATAACATACTAGTGTATAAATCTGTATGTTAATATGAAGAGTAGATGTAAACATAGATAGAGTGTTTATCATTGGCCTTGACAATGTGTTACTAGCTTTGTTTTACGACCATTTCATGCAATAAAGTGCTGACAAATAACTGATACACTATCCGCCTGAATGAGCGGTGAGCGACAAATACCAGAGGAATGCAGTAACGTATTTCAATAATCACGGATACTATCCCCGAGCGGGGAACCGAACTGAATCAACCGAACCCGGCTTTGTGACTTGTACATGTAATAAATACTGACCCTAATAGTTTGCAATTAATTGTCAAACGTAGTTTTTTTTTACTTTTTTTGTATCGCAATTTATGCTTTGACAAAATTAAAATTGATAAAAACTTTATTTATACTTAATAATAATGTTCATATATCATGAATTGTTCTTATAAACTCAACTATGTGTTGCCAGATGATGTAAGTCTAATTGTAAACGTATAGGGCATTTGCCTTCTGTATATCGTATTATATTTTATTTTATTTATACCCGACTAGTTTCATCACAGTTCACACTGCATTTGAAATTAACACACAGTATATCCGTTGAGACAATGTAACTATATTAAGGTGTCAACGGTCAGGAATAGTTATACGATTAAATAGTTGAAATCATATAAGAAATAAGGCTTCACTCTTAGACATGCATAAAGGATCTTACAAGAATGCTTATGTATTATTGAATTTGTTCAACCAGTTGGAAAACATATATAATATCATTTTTTTCAACGAGTTTGATAAATTCAATAATAAATGAGCACGAACGCAAGATTAATTTTGTCACAATACTCAGAAAATATTACATTTACCTTTTATTTAACATATATCTTCTATAAAGAATGAGATAAAATCGGCCGTAGTGGTTCCATAAGTCATAAATTGTTAAATATTCAAACAATACTATTTTTGGCATGTCTGTATGCATGTTATATGGTACTATGTTCGTCCGCGCGTGTGTTACACATATTTGTCGGGGGTGTATTTGTGAATGATAATGCAAGTACGTCAAGGATTATTAGTGTATACAGGTGTACGTCGGTTTCATTATAATTAAGTTGGCACCGTGACATAGTGTATGGATAATTCCTTATTTGTTCATTTTAGTAAACAAAATAAACAGATTTGATGATAAAATGGAACTGTAAATATATGAATGTTTGATTTATTTGTATTTTTGTACGTATGCCTTCAGATATATGTTAACAGTATTTTATACTTTATTCAATGCTATCATTATCAAATTAATAAATAACACAATACATTTTGGCATTGTATGACAATTCAAGCGTATTTAAACATGTTTAAGTTGACTTATGGAGTATGTCTCTACTGTGCTACAATGATGCACTTGACAAATTGATTCTATGTACATATTTAAGTGTGTTTTTTGAATATTTAAATGATTTAGGATACACTTCATAGATTTTTCACTCTGTTTAATTCAATTAGTAAATTATCAAACATTTTGAAATAAGAACAGTTTTAGCTTTTAAATGAAATGTTATGTGAATTAATACATGTAATCATAGATATTTTCAACATTAAACCTGTACTAACAGAGCTGTTTGATTATTTTCATTTGAAGACCTTGCTGTAAACAAAAATATACAATCTTACCTGTGTAAACGGTCACCTGTGTTAAGCAGCCACTTGTCTTAAGCAGCCACATATTCTATTACCATGCTTATGTATTCAAAGGAAATTAATATGTAGTATATATCTTTAAAAAAGCCACTCTTACTCCTTCCCTTAACTAGCTGCTTCAGACAGGTTTGATTGCTATATCATTTCGTTTTCTACTAGTAAATATGAACCATTGTATTCCTTGAATAACATATAACAATTTATAGCATAAATCATAGCATGATTCTTTGTTAGTATATAACATTCTATGCTGATCAAGAAATTAATTGTCCATGTTTGCATATCAGACATTTACACATATACCAAATGAATTATATCATTATATACCTTGAATGTTTTAATGTACAAACGTATTGACTGCATTTTATCATTGCGTATTTCTATTGATATACTTTTCATTACCAATGACAACACTTGAGTCAAGTAGCTTTACGTTAAAATCAATAAAATATGCATCAAAATGTCGATATAGTGTGTTACCAATAGAAAAATAATAATCAATGTTTACCAGTCGTCTTAAACCAGGTCTTCAAATTATTACTTTCGAACTAAGCAATGCAGCTGATTACACTATGAATTACCAATAACAACAAGGACTAGCAACCGCATATCGGTCAAGAAAAAAGTCTTTGGTAATACACTCATATATTTTTATTAGATATAGATTACTAATTTGTAGTATAATGGTAGTACATGTATTTGTCGATTTGAATTGATTTCTTCCTCAAGCATCAATAACAGTATTATAGATAATTGCATGACAAAACATATTGTTTGGATTTAAGTAGTGTTTAACTTATCTACTGAGAATAAGTTTTAAGCTACAACAAAAGAGGTTTGCTTTTCAAATTTACTTGTTTTGCTTGAAACAGAAGCTTATAATGATAACTTATACATAAACAAACATTGAAACAGGGGAATTGCTATCAAATATTACGTAAGAAATTTCCAATATTTCTCAACTTAAATATGATCTCGATGTAATGTTCCTCCGCAACGTACTATTCACCTCAACGTTATAGACACCTCAACGCATTATTCACATCAACGTAATAGTCACGTCAACGCTTTTTTCACATCAACGTAATATTCACCTCGACCCATTTTTCACACCAACGTAATATTCACATCAAAGCAATATTCACATCAACACATTATTCACCCTAACACATTATTAACCTCAACGAGATGTTCACATCAACACAATATTCACCTAAACGTAATATTCATCTCCACGTAATATTCACGTTAACTTAATATTTACCTCATCTTATTACTCATATCAACGTAATATTCACCTCAACGCATTATTCACCTCAACATATTTTTTTACTCAACGTAATATTCACGTCAACGCAATAGTCACCTCCTCGTAATATTCACGTCAACGCAATATTCGCCTCCTTGTTATATTTACGTCAACGCAATAGTCACTTCTTCGTAATAATCACGTCATCGCAATATTCACCTCCTTGTTATATTCACGCCAACGCATTGGTCACTTTCTCGTAATATTCACGTCAACGCAATATTCACCTCCTCGTAATATTCACGTCAACGCAATAGTCACCTCCTCGTAATTTTCACGTCAACGCAATATTCACCTCCTCGTAATATTCACGTCAACGCAATGGTCACTTTCTCGTAATATTCACGTCAACACAAAATTCGCTTTCTCGTAATATTCACGACAACGCAATATTCGCCTAACCGTAATATTCACGTCAACGCAATAGTAGCCTCCTCGTAATATTCGCGTCAACGTATTTATTTCAGATTAATAATCCTCTTAATATTATATTGATGTCAATGTAATAGTTTGTTGATCGTAATATTATTCTTAACGAAATATTTCTCTCAACGTTATATTTAGCACAACGTTTATAAACTTTTATTTGCAAACACATAATTTAGAACTCTGTCAATGACCATTGGTAATAGAAAAATGTATCACTATGAATGTCAAATGCACAATGTCACAGTAAATTACAATTACGGCGATGTTTTAACATACATTTCAGACACATGAGAACGCAACACAATGCAATATATTTAGCACGAGTGTGCAGATATATATTCATATCCTAACAACTGTTGTCTGCTAGTTAATTAGTGCCTGGTTTACTTGAGATGTTACGGAATGACTTGGTACCTCCTACATTGTGCAACATTTTAAATTTCAAGGCAAATCCCCTCTAAACCATTATAGTATTTCTTTATCTCGTCCAGTGTTGCGTTTCCATATCTCGTCCAGTGTTGCGTTTCCATATCTCTTCCTGTGGTGAGTTTTCATATTTCTTCCTGTGTTTTATTTCCATATCTCTTCCTGTGTTGCACTTTGAGTGTATCTTATTGCGGTAAATACTCGTGCACTGCAACGTCGCTTTCAACGATAGAAAATACGATATATGTAAATAAATGTTTACCTTGTTCACGATTTATTTCTAAATATTCGCTTTCATTTCCGGTTAAATACTGTATTAATGTGTATGGTCTCTCTATGTAAAAAAATCAACAACAACATAAGTTATGTGTAATGTTAATAATTTATTTTTACCAATATCTGAACTTATTATCATATCATTAATTGCTTGTGATAACAATATAATATAATATTACAGTTTAAACGCTATTTTGTTAGTGAGTTGGTGTGTTCAAAAATACATGTTTTGAGTACATTAGTTGTTCTTGTATGAGTTCATGACATTGCATATACCTGAGTAAGTACATACATTTATACGTATGCTTGTTAAAGTTAATTAGTTCATACTAAATAGGCAATTTCTCTACTTTGTTTACCTTACTACTAGTAAGAAATATTAACAATTAACAAAATGATGATGTAAATGTTGGAATGTTTAACTACGGTTAAGGGAATACTGATTGAGTATTTCTTTCTACTCTGTTAATCCATTAACACATTAAATGAAAAACAAAATAAACGTTAAAGCGTGTGTGTGAATGTTCAAGTTGTCTATGAAACTAGCCTTCACTCAATTCAACGATACAAATGACAAAGTTGCACATTTATAAATGTCAACGTGTGGTTTGTCAATGTTTAAGCTGGCTTATATATTATTCACTCTGTTTCAGTTAATTAGCAAATTAACAAAACATGATGAAGGTGTATTTTGCATTGAAAGCTTAAGCAAATGGCTAGTACTACAGATTCAAAATTGCACATTTACTTACTGAGTTATTTGATGATTTTCATTTGAAGACATCACTGTAAACAAAATATATTTAAATGTTTTTACTCCATACTAGTAAAATTGTAACATACTTTACTTATTTGAATACAAGCAATATGTAATTAATAATACATTGTCATAGAATGTTAAATGTTTCTTCGTTGTATTACATCGTAAATGATTAAGAAAATAAGTGTTACTATTTGCATATTAAACATGTACATACACACCAAGGAAATGACACTATATTCACTTTTACTGAAAGTAGGGATGATTCGTTTCGTTTTATTATAGGTTAACTTCAAATGATTGCGCTATATATGTTATTCGCATTGTGGTATAACTGAATATCTAAATATTACTGGTTATACGGGTTATAGCATCACATTTTATTGATGAAGGAGGTCCTATGATATATTTGCATACACTTATTGTACTTCGTACTTCCCCCGGCAGTAATCATAGAGTGTTTGGACTGAGCTGGGCTCTAAACCACGATATTTGAGATTATAGATAAGGGATTATGATGTGGGAACTTGAAAAGCTATAACACCTATACAACACAGTGGCATTAACTTAGTTTGCTATGACAGACTAACTTTAACCATAATTTTTTTAACAATATTATTACAACAAATACCCCTACAACCGGAACGAAGACTGCCTACAATACCACCAATGATCGCTCCAGTATTCGTGGACGTCTATATGACAGGCTCACCTGGGATATACTTACACCATTCATATTAATCAAGAGTTTTCATACTAAGAGTATTATGTCGAAGTTAATAAATATATCACATGAATATTATATTATATCAACAGCCCCGACAAATTCACTTTAATAACTATTCTATGTAACAAAAAAAAAGAGTTTTCTTTAGTACAACAGAATAGTTTTATTATATTACATTATGTGCAAAAAAAAATATGCTCGCAAAACTGAATATCACAGCCTTGAATTTTGCAACTTTTAATATACTATAGATGCTTAAAATCACGCCAAAAGAAGATGATTTTATTAACATAATGTAAAAAGTTTAAAGGACAGCATGAAATAACAACTACTATGAACCATTTTGAAAATATTTCAAAACTAAATTACATAGGCCTTGATTTTAAGCGTACGAATCATGTTACCGTGGGAAAAAGGGGCGTAACTGTAGTGAGACGTATATCCGGCTATTGACAGTACTAGGACATATATGAAAGATATTTGCTTTTTATTCCTCGTAAATGTCAACGATTATTTGTTCTGGCCAAGACGTTTGCTTTTCATAGAAACAATTAGCGGTATCGATTCTCATCTCTCCGTCCAGTTATCTTCACAATAAGGTAATGTACAATAAACAACAGCATCCGCTCAGCAAGAAAGTTATGATCATCGACGTACGGTCAAGTGTGTGTAATCCGGTAAACACACCCGGTTGTGTTCAAGTGATATGACGTGATGAGATTTTAATGGAATGACCAATTTAAAGTTTCAATAGAAGTATTTTAGCTGAAGCCATTGAGTCATTCTAATCGGTTATAAAATGTATAAAGTGGTATTGATAATTCGTACTAAGGAGGGATTTCTATGTGTTCACGGTCGTCCATATCTGATATCGTATAGGGGCTCAATATAGTTAATGTAACTTTAGATTACATACGATGTACAAATAAAGGGGTGAAAGCGAAAAAGGGCTAAGTGCCTCTTAATTTATATGCACTCTTTCGCATTCACCCCTCGAAATAGATTACGTATTGTACGATATCTATCGCATTTTTCCACGTATGACTCGTTTTAGCACTGCATTATGGGCGATTTTTGTAAGTGTTTGATTTTTTGTTATAAATGTGGTTGTATTTATCAATCATATATGTGCTGTTGTTAAAATCAATACCGATTTTGCTTCAGCTCAATCTAAATTGTTTGAAGCTAAAATGTTTGCGAGACGCCTGGGATCCTAAGACGTCGTACTACCAATAACGAAAAGTTCTATACAGCGATGGTGAAATACTTTTCTATCAGATGATTTCACTTTCCAGAATGTACTCTAAAATTAAAAAAAATGTACTTAGCAAGCGACTTTCTAGCCGACAAACAAAATAAAATAAATCATTGAATCTGCAGCCCTTTTCACAAACATTCGTAAGAACGAACAAATTGTGATCACATATAGAAGCGTTTCATTTGCGCAGTAGTTTTGGAAATTTAAAAAAGAATAATTTTGATAAAGCTTTAAAATGATCGTTAAATAAGAAATCAACATTATAAAATGAATTTGCCTCACTATTTGTTTATAACTTCAAAAGGTTTGTAAACCGACGAACGTTATTGAAACGGGCCAATGTAATTTTCAGACCTGTTCAAATTTTTTGGTAGAAATGGATCAACAGCATCCCAAGGAGAATTAAAGTATTCGTCCATAATACGTTGTATACTAGAAATCCTAGTGTTATTTTAATCATGAGGCTGATCTAGACTTACTTAAGAAGAAAATACTGATTAAGCCAGTGTGAGAGGTGTTGTATGTTTCACAACCCCTAAATTAAATTAATTAAAACCGAGTTTTTTTAATTTCTACTATAATTGCTTTCGTTCTTTGCTTCCGATGGATATCCTAACTATTGACAGATAAATCTAGTCATGGAGCGTTTATAAGTAGTACTGGGCTCGCTCTAAACGTCTCCGTCCGCCAGACATTACTCCGTACTCCTGAGTGATGATAGGAAGATTTTTGATACGCTCGAAATTAGGGATGTGAAAATTACCTGAGCATTGCATTGATAAAAAAGCTTGACAATCATAATTTTGAAGCAGGAACACTTTTAGATGGCATTGAGCACTGTTGCATGACGATGGCATTTTGTCGGTGGGTAGTGATGTAATACAACACTGGGACAAAAATTTGAAACTTTAAGGGATGTCATTAACTATTTCGGTCAAAAGAGATGACTGTCTATTATACAAGACGCTCTGACTACAAGTGATAATGTTTTATTGAAAGCACATATCGAAAGTACATATCCTTATAAAGTACATTAAATTGATGATTATGGGAGACGTAAAATTGAATGTATTCAACGCAAAATTACGAGATATTTAGTATATATATATATAAAGTACCAAGAGTAGTTAACAGTTTCATTCTTCTCTTTTTAATCCATTAACTGATAAAGCATTGGAAATCACATGTGTGAATAAAATGTTAAGTTTTAGAAAAAGCTTTTATGTTTTTCGCTCGTAGATTGGTGGTTGTTCTATAAACATTGTTATTAGAACTGCATATACAACATAACATAACAAACTTTAGATAAGTTCCCCTAACGATCTTCTTAGTATCTCCGATGCCTGATGCCAGCGTTAAACGTCTCATTACACAGTTGTGCCCTTTTTGAACGGAAACATGATTCTTACGCTTAAAAATGTCCTACGTAATTAGTTTAGACATATTTTCGTAACGATTCGAAAAAGTTGTGATTTCTTTCTGCAGATGAGTAGAGCAAAAGCTGGCATAGCATATATTGCAATAAGACATCACTGGAGTTAAAATGATTTTTATAGGATTTGAACAGTTGCATGTATTTATGAGCATTTAACAAAATAATTAGGGTGTCACTGCACCGTCACCAAGTGTATCAACCTGTCAATAAGTATGCATTTATATGTTGGCAGACATTCCTGTTATGGAAAAAAAAATACTTATAAAAAAAAATCCAATTTGGAATATTTTTTATGGTAAACCTGTTTCGGGATATTTCATGTTCTGGGATAGACTAATACTCTTTGAATAAAATGCCTTTGACGAGCTTACACCTATATAATAAATATTAATAATTATAACAAATATGAGGTCCTTATGCTTATAATATTACTTAAATAATTTGCTTAACCCTTTAATTGATATGGACACATTTGAACACTTCTAATGGAAGGCTGTTGATAATAGTGTAGAACCTGTTCTGATAGCTCGTAACGAGCAATCAGAACAGGTTCTGCACTGTTTTCTTCTCCATCAGAATAAACAGGTAAAATGTATCGATTCATAGAAATTGACAATGTGTGGATGTTTAGTTTGGAAGAGTCCAGTTAAAATGCATATGGAGTAAAGAGCTGAAGTTCAATGAGCAAAATATTTTCATTTATCTATTTCTTCCTCAAATTTCAAAACTAAGATGGGGACGCTATTTAAATACAAATAGTGCACTGATTATCAAATGTATGTACGTGTAATAGCATTCACAATTAATCACCAATAGTCTTTCTATTATGTCAGCTATTCACTTAAATACGGCAGAATGCTATATCTAATTAGAAACACATGCACTTTCCCCGTACGTCATTCTCGTTTATGTAATGATAAGCAATTTATGCATGCATTCGATTTCCGAGATAAAACAAATCTGTCTTACGTAACGATCTGTATTTGCAGAAGTGTTAGAGGATAATTAATATTTAAAATTATTGTACAACAACCCATGGACGCATACCATTTTTGTTTTGGTTTTGTTTCAAAATGACCACATTACAGAATAAAATATACTGTTTATATCAGTCTGTACAAGACATACATAACATCATGCAATAACTACGAAATAAAGTAAGTTTTATTTGACAGTATCAATTTACCAAGTTAAAAGTTTGATAATGGATCAATAACGTACATTTATTTAGCTGTATCAATATAGAAAAAAGTATGTTAAAGTTTGATAAAGGACTAAGCACGTACATTTGTTTAGCTGTATCAATATACAATATTAAAAATTTGATAAAGGACCAATAGCGTACATTTGTTTAGCTGTATCAATATACAATGTTAAAAATTTGATAAGGGACCAATAACGTACATTTGTTTAGCTGTATCAATAAAGAATGTCAAAAATTTGATAAGGGAACAATAACGTACATTTGTTTAGCTGTATCAATATACAATGTTAAAAATTTGATAAGGGATCAATAACATACATTTGTTTAGCTCTATCAATATACCATGTTAATAGTTTGAAAAAGGATCAATAACGTTTATCAATATACCATGTTAAAAGTTTGATAAAGGACCAGTAACGTTCATTTGTTTAGCTATATCAATTAACAAAGTATGGTAAAAGTTTGATAAAGGACCAAACACGTACATTTGATTAGCTGTATCAAGTGATTTTTGGTTTCGATCTTTGGTACATGTGCATTTTTTTATATTTCCCACCGACCGTCTGAGTATTAAAGGAATCTATATATAGATATATAGATCGGTTTGATATACACAATTCCAGTTTACTTTAAAAGAGTTGCGCTTGTGAAATCAGTGAAATCGGTGGGAACTACAAAATCTACAAATGTATACACAATTGACACGAACAATGATTTAAATTAGCTTTTGAAATATTGTTCCGGTACCGTATTTAGCGGTGCGCGTGTAGTAGGTTCCGACACTTGATTATTATAACTATGTAAATATATTACTTGAGAGATAATCCAAACCAATAGTTTTCGTTGGAAAACATATCTTAAATCAATTGTTAATGAGTTTTACACTTAACATACATTCCCATTTCAAGCGCTTTGCCAATTTACAAAGAAAATGAACTGACTTATACATATACTCTTATTTCCCTTTAGATCAAGTATTAACAAAATAACATTATTTCAAAATAACAAACAGTACAATTACAAAACATACAAAACACATAGTATAGGCACATGTCATCACAAGGCGTAATTCTTAATGGTACGAAACAATCACAAAATGAATAATCAACAGACAAGTTCACCTGAAATGGTTATACTAAACAGGGCACTAGATACTCATATAACCATACATATATTTACATATGTACACATGCACAAACACACGCACAAGAACCCAAACATACAATCTCATATGTATATAAATTATTATTATTATATATATATATATCATATTCTTTTGTTATAAACATAGTAATATCAGCACTCGAATTTCAATTAATGATTAATCTAGAACTCTTATATATACATAAATATCACTATGTTTTAACATGTGCTTTGTTTAAGTTAAACTTCATATGTACTGTCAGTAATGAATTTAACATAGTTCAAACAAATACAGACAAACTGGAAAGCAATTCTTAGGAAGTGTTTTTGTACCTTTTATTACATATAGCCATGATTCGTCTACCAATCAGTTTCTACAGTCTTGTATCACTATCATCCACATCAAACTTGTCACTCATAGTTTAATGAAAAAGATGTCTCATACAGAAATGACGTTCACGTGATTTACGCTGATTCCAACATGGGTATTTATCTTATTACATTTCTTTTCAGGTTGTGTGAGTTCTTGTTGACCATATATCGAATACATTGATAACGATCTGAACTTTCAAAATATTATCCAGTACATGTATATCAGTTTCGTTCAATGCCAGAAATTCTGTAAAACTACACCAAGTTGTATGAGTATAAATATTTCTGAAGGAGTCCAAATGTGCCGAAAATCTGGAACACCACTGACGTCACGAAGTGCTTGGCAGGAAAACTCTGGCTTCAATTACTACAATCAAAACTGCTCATGATATTGTTGACATTTGATATAGATGGCATTTGATATAGATGTCATTTGATATAGATGGCATTTGATATAGATGTCATTTGATATAGCTGGCATTTGATATAGATGTCATTTGATATAGATGACATTTGATATAGATGTCATTTGATATAGATGGCATTTGATATAGATGGCATTTGATATAGATGGCATTTGATATAGATGGCATTTGATATAGATGTCATTTGATATAGATGACATTTGATATAGATGTCATTTGATATAGATGACATTTGACATGAAACAACGCGATAAAGCGTTTTGAAAAGTACCGATAACAATTTATTTGCGTTGGCTAAAACAGTTTTTTATGGAAACATTTGTTGTTACTGTTTTAGACGGAACATTTATACTGAGAATTGTTAATAATTAACTTCATTGTATTTGTGTTGTCCTCGGGGGAATCTTACCACATGTGATGAAGAAAATATAAACAAAGTCAAATTGTGAACCAGAGCGTTGAGGGTTTATACGACTAATCAAGTTTTTAGTACAGACCGTTAATCTACAAAAGTGTCAATATTTTATTGCCTTTCTAATGGCCCATTTATTACTTCTAAGTTTAAACATATTTTATTGACATTGGTATACAACTGGGTCAGGTCATAAGTTCTTACAACGTTAATTACGAACCTTCCCTAAATAAAATATAACATAAGAATTAAGGCATGGCTAATACGTTACTAGAAAATTATACTTTTATAAACAGATTCAATATTTAATCGAAAACAAACATTTTCTCTGAATAGTAATTAATGTACATGTAAATATTTATTGGTACTAGGAGAATTAAAAGCGGCCAATTGCATTTGAGCAACATCACGTGAATTGGTTTCACTAAATACCTCAATCTAAAAAAAAAAGATAAATTTAAGTATTTGCAGATTAACATATTAATTATAATGTTTTTAGTTTGAACTATTAATATTACATTGTTTATATTTTTACAAATCGTTGCCAATTTTGATGTAGTCAAGAACAAAACCTATAAGGAAACAGGTTATAAAGTATATGTAAGCGTTTAAGAGATTATATCAAGAAAAAGGTGCTATAAATGTCTCAAAAAATAAAATTACTTTGAGATAGATAAAGAGTATCTCAGTATCATTAATAAATAAAATCCAAATGGTTTGGTATGTCAAATTCACCAAAACGTGACATAATCGATATCTAAATTGGAGTGCAAAACTTGAAACGAAATCCCCATTCTAAAAGTAGACAGCACTTACATGTTATTACCTTTTATATCGTCACTCGGACACTTTCTAAGATGAAATAAATTGAATTACGTGTTAACCTGTATAACGGGTCATATCAAAATCATGATGTAATCGCGTGGCTCATTTAAAACGTCAAAAGATATGTTACAATTTTAAGCGGGAAATCTATATTAGTCTAACCTAGGCGCGAAGCCCAAGTTAGGAAATCTCTTTTATATATAATGTTTTGGCATGTTTAAATGAAATGGATATCGTTTTAACAATATTGGATCAATGAGTATATATAGAAATACTATACTGGTTATAAATGTTTTTAACCAATTTAAATTTTTTAAAATATATATGATAAACTCCCTTTAAGCTTCATTATGAATCTTTTTCACATATTTCTAATATTTATATAAGTGCATGTATGAATAAGTGTGAATAAAACTAATTAAATGTATGTATTAGTGACAATAAAACTAATTAAATGTATGTATGAGTGTGAATAAAACTAATTAAATGTATCAATTAATGTGAATAAAACTAATTAAATGTATGTATTAGTGTGAATAAATCTAATTAAATGTATGTATTAGTGACAATAAAACTAATTAAATGTATGTATTAGTGACAATAAAACTAATTAAATGTATGTTTTTGTGTGAATAAAACTATGTAAATGTATGTATTAGTGTGGATGAAACTAGATAAATGTATGTATAAGTGTGAATAAAACTAATTAAATGTATGTATTAGTGTGAATAAAATTAATTGTTATAAGGAATCATGAAGGAAACTATGAAATTTTATAAAAACTTATATTCTTTACATGAAACTGAAACAGTTAATTTGTTGGAAATTCTCTCAAATTTTAATATTCCCAAATTAAATGAAAATGAAAAAAAATCAATGGAAGGGCAAATATCATATGAAGAATGTTTTTACAGTTTAAACAAAATGAAGAACTCGAAAAGCCCTGGACACTCAGGATTCACAGTTGAATTTTACAAGTTTTTTTGGTGTGATATAGGACATTTTTTGGTATTAATGTCGGTTTCAATAAAGGAGAAATGTCTATATCACAAAAACAAGGTGTAATAACATGTATCCCAAAGAGAAACAAAGATAAAAAATACTTAAAAAAATGGCGTCCCATTTTATTACTAAATTTATCTTTTAAAATTGCATCAGCAAGTATTGCGAATAGATTAAAAATATTTTGGGAGGTATTATTAATGAAGATCAAACTAGTTTCATCCCAAACAGATATATAGGAGAAAATACAAGACTTTTATACGATTTAATGTTTTATACTGAAAAGAATGATATACCTGGACTATTACTTTTAATTGACTTTGAAAAAGCCTTTGACTCGGTTGCATGGCACTTCATTCACCAAATATTAAATTTTTATAACTTCGGTCCAGATTTCAAAAAATGGATAGATATATTTTATACAAATACAGAATCGTGCTGTATTGTAAATGGACATCTCTCAGAATGTTTTTTTCTTCAAAGAGGATGTCGTTAAGGTGACCCAATATCACCATACATCTTTATTTTGTGTGCTGAAATACTTGCTGCCCTTGTCAGGAACAGTCCAGATATTAGGGGAATAAATGTAGGATCCACAGAATATGTAATATCTCAGTTTGCGGACGATACATCTTTAATATTAGATGGTTCTGAAAAATCACTTAGAAACACATTAAACGTGTTAAAATTATATGCAAGAATCTCCGGCCTTTATATCAATATAGATAGAACTAAAGTTGTATGGATAGGTGCAAAACGAGACTGCCAAACAAAATTATGCAGTGATATACAACTTAACTGGGATAATAAATTTACTGTATTAGGTATACACTTTTCAATAAATCTTGACTCAATGGTTAAGCTTAATTATGACAATAAGATTCGAGAAATCAAGAATCTGCTTATTACATGGTCAAGAAGAATTTTAACACCTATTGGAAAAATTATGGTTATTAAAACTTTGGCCATTTCAAAAATTATTCATCTTATTTTTGCATTGCCTAACCCAGATTCTGAAACTATAAAAGAACTTAACTTGCTATTTTTTAATTTTTTATGGAATGGGAAACCAGATAAAATAAAAAGAACAATAATTTATAAAGACTACTCACATAGGGGGACTAAGAATGATAAATCTTAAATCATTTATTGCAGCTATAAAAATCACATGGATAAGAAGAATATTACAAGCTGAAAATATTTAGAAATCTTTAAAGTTTCATATGAGCCACTTATACATTTTAGCACATTTGGAGCTGTATTTATTGAAAAACATTTAGATAAAGTTAAATGTCCCTTCTGAAGAGATGTTTTTAATTGTAATATGAAATTTTTAAAACAAGTTACGCCATGTCCATGGCATGCATTTCAAGTGATACCACTATTCTAATATTAAGGTCGGAGGTTCGAGTGTTTTTATTGATAGATATTTTAAGAAAGGTATATGCTTTATCAATGATTCATTGAACAGTAATGGAAATTTTATGACACTTGCTGAAATGACACAACAATATGGTGTTGTAACATACTTTTTAGAATACTTTGGACTCATATCTGCTTTAAGAACATATCTAGGTACCTTTTCTTTTTCACACTCTATCTCTAAAGCAAATAATCTATTATTTCCTTTGCCAATATCAATTTTATTTAGAAATAAAAAGGATGTAGATACATATATGATAGGATTAAATCAAAACATGAATCTCCATTAGCATCCAAAATATGGGCAAAAGAATTTAACTTAAGTGGAGAATCGGTCATAACTAAGAGATTTAATATCCTTTTTAAATGCAGTAATGACACTAATCTGCAATGGTTTCAATGCAAAATAAATCATCGAACATTGGGTACAAATCATCTTTTAGATAAAATGAACATTAGTAGCTCCAACCTTTGTTTACTTTGCAAAACACATGATGAGACAATAAAACACTAATTCTGTGAATGTAGGGTCACAAAATTATTTTGGGCCAATCTTGAACACTTTTTAATTAAAAAATGCCCAACAAAAGATATAAAATGGCAAGATATTGATATAGTTTTTTGTAACAAAACATTCGATGATGTTATTAATAATATACTGTTGTCTGCAAAGTATTATATATTTAAACAAAGATTTAAAGATTCAGAGCCTGAGATAACACAGTTCAAAAAATACATTAGGACACAATACAACATAGGAAGATGTATCGCTCAGAAAAACTTAGAAGTACAAAAATTCGAAAACATGTGGACTCCATATATGAGCATTCTGGATTGATGTAAACACTTATTCGACATACCATAGTATAAGTATATAGGTGTATGTATATATATATTATATATGTATGTGTATGTTTACAGATGTACACATTTGTTATATGATGTACATGTATATATATAATATAACTTCATGTTCCATAATTTTCTATGAAAACCATAAACACTAACTTCCAATCTGATCTTAAAAATCGCATATAAATTGTTTTTTATATTTAAAAGATTATGTATATAAATTAAAAACAAAACGTAAACCCAATACATACAAAATGTATAGATTATACTATAGATTTTTCCCCAGAATGATATATATCGTTTATGAATAACAAAGGATACAAAGACAAATTTGTGCAGAATGTTTTCATGAATAATTTAAAACAGTTCGCTATATATATATAACCTATATGGTGCATTCTATTTTTTGCATTTCATGTTTTTACAACATCGATTATTTATTAATTTCATAGGCAGTAAATTAAATATATATATATATATTTTTTTTTTTACAGAAGATCTAAGGCATGATATTTTTAAACATTTTTGCTTTCATAAAATACCCAGAGTTAACATAAAATAAAAATTTACATCTACAAAAATGAATTCCCTTTTGTACAAACAATTTTCATTTTTATGCCATTTTGATGTATTATGAAGGTTTCCTATTGCATTAGATTGGACAATTCCATTGTTAAATGTAAACAGCAACATAATCAGAAGACGAATTATAAACAAAAAGGGTCAATAATATTTTTTAGATTTTGATATTCTTGACTGTATGTTATTCATTTTCCTTTTTTTTTTTTTAACTTTCTAAAACACGAAAAAAAAACACACTCATAATATTGATTTACTGCCTCCAAAATTGACACTAACTTAATAGCACCATATGGGAAAATCCAATGTTATTCACTATTCAAATAATATAATCAAAATAAGATATTTTCTATAGAAAATAATCTGTTATTTATTTATGTAAATACTATACATGTTGTTAATTGCAATTGTATTAGCATACTGTAATATCTCATGTATAGGAGAATGAAAATAAAAAATTACAAAAAAAAACCAAGAAAAAAAAACAACAACTAATTGTTAATAAATGTATATTTTTGCGTGAATAAAACTAATAAAATGTATGTATTAGTGTAAATAAAACTTATTAAATGTATGTATTAGTGACAATAAAACATATTAAATGTATGTATTAGTGACAATAAAACTTATTAAATGTATGTATTAGTGACAATAAAACTAATTAAATGAATGAATTAATGACAATAAGACTAATTATCAATGTAAATAATTGTAGCCATTAAAATAAAGGAGTTGAGGAAAATATCCAGTTGAGATGTTTTAAAGAGAAATCGGGACCAGGAGCATCACAATGCTGGGTCATAACCGAGGGTAAAATAATACTGGGGCAAATTTGAAAAGCGTCCGGACTGTCAAGAAAGATATAGTCTATGCCAAAATAATTGAGAATTTTGCAGCATTTTATTTGATACGGGTTGTTAACTTACTAAATGTATAAAAAAGACTTAGAAAAAAGGATAGGAAACTTGAATATCTCTACTAAATAATGATAAAATAGCACGAGAAGAATTAATAATTTGTTAAATTAATAATTCAGATTTCGCAGGAAACTGTTTTCTTATTCTTAAAAGGTAAACTGTATGTAACGAACTGACATTTATATATTTCCACAAAAAGTAACAAAGCAATTGCCTTGACATTCGGACTTGATTAAGAAAGAACATTTAGGAGGTTTCGAAGTCTCATTTACTTTGCTCTTGACACGATAAAGTTCTGACTCAACAGCCTGCCTGCCTGCCCGCCTGCCGTCCGTCCGTCCGTCCGTTCGTGCATACGTCCATTCGTATTTGCGATTAGGCAGCTTGGGTGCTTAGGCAAAATTAGGATATACTTTTTCCCTATATTATTTTGGTATTTTCTGATACACACCCTTATGGCAATAAAGGCTCTGTGAACCGAAGAATGGTATATACAGAATACGATTTTAAAGAACAACAAAAAAAACAACACACTATTTAAACGCTATGCCGTTTTTGGTGTCGAGCTCTCATTGAATACGCGCCTATAGTTCTCATCTGTTTGCAATCTGTTTCTGTAAGCGTAAATATTGCTTGCAATTTTGATTCGTATACTTGCAATGGTTCTTGAATGGAACTTCTTCCCGAAAGCCGTCACCTTCATGCTTCACTTTTGTATCAAAGATGTCAAGAAAAGTATCATACAACTCATAGTCGAGAAAACACGTTGATCTGAATTTTGTTTGCTCTGCGTCTGTGATATTAACACGCGCATGCTCGTGTGTGTTGGATTTTAGATAAATGATATCAGACATGGACCATTTCAACAGTCGTTTCATCAAAACTAATGATTCATCACATCGCTCCATTACGAGAACCAAACTGAAACGACGCTTAACATGTTCTAAATGTTTTTCGATCGCATGTTTATCGTTGATCTTTGTATTTCTAGAAAACCCGAAATCTTCGCCCATGGAGTTCCTTGTATGTGAAAAATATTCTCTGTCGTTTTTGTCAGAGAAATGGATCAGATTGCAAATCAAACCATCTGGTATCTGTTTTAAATAATCAACATCAATCACGTCTCTGTAATAAAAGGCTGCACTAATCATTCGATCTAAAGGTTCGCGAATAATACCGATGTATATCGAGTCGGGCGGAAGTACACTTTCCCACAATTCCGGACTGTAAACTGAGTGAGCTGCTAGAATATCGTAATGGCTGTCCGGTTCAATAGCCATGATGTCACTCTTTTTACCCTTTTTATAAAAGTACGCTCCGCTTTTAGGAAGAACAAAAGTAAGATTATGCTTCACTCCAAATCTATAGAATATTCTTGTCATAGTGGTACTTCCTGCTTTATGCACCTTTAAAAATCCGATATGCTTGACTTTTTCTTGAGATGTCTGTACATTTGACAATGGTTTCTCCATTGTCATTGCCTGTGTATTTTGGTACTTGTCAACACCTAGGTACTGTTTTGTTAATGGTACTATACATATACATGCCAAAATTACCAGGATACCTGATATTAAGCTGAAATTGATAAAAAAATTTATCACTTAGCAATAGATGGTAATTTAACAATGAGTCATAAACGCTACCTATCCAACAAGATCCAAATAAGAAACCCCACAATAGGTGTGTTTAAAAAATGATATATAATATTCAACTGTTATAAGTAACAATTGCAAACTGACAACGTGTTTTAAAGGTTCATTATTTACATGTGATACATTAGTTACAATGGACGGTACATGTCTCATATTGTAAGCTACAAGACTATCACGGTAGTTTGTCATTGTGATGGATATGAAATATATTTAGTCTGTAGTCTGTTTCATTTAGACGTTTAATTCTATGTGTTTGGCTAACGACAGAGATTCACCAGTCTTGGTTATTCTCGACGCTTGCTTTTTCTAAAAGGTGATCAAGACAAGCTTGTATGCAATAAGACGCATGCTTTTAGAAATATCTAAATGAAATAGGCGAACCATTTACAGAAAGAAAGTGCCCTTGTAATATTTCTAAAACAACAATACAATTTTAAGCAACTGGCTCATTCGATACAATAATGTATAAGGTATTTGTACAGTATTATTACTAAATACTGGAATGTTTGTCGGTTATTTCTGAAATGACGATGATTCTACTCAGATTACATCCACTAAGATGCGACCAAATATTGATAGAACTAATTAATATAACGCGATATCATCAAACCTAATATTATTGTACTTTTTCCCCGTGGCCGAGTGGCTTAAATTGTCGTCTCAATATCACTTGCTTCTTACCGCTAAGGTCGTAGATTCGAGTCCTGCTCGCTCCAAAAACTTTATGTAAGAAAGTTTGCCAGTTACTTGCGAAATGATGGTGGTTCTATTTAGGTTCATGCTTAGGCTTTTACCCACCAATACTTGATTTTCCATATATAACATGAAATGCTGAAAATGAGTTAAACCGAATTAAAAAAACAACAACAAAAACAGTACAGTTACTTATGGTTATAATGTTTTCCAGTTACTTCCAAAAGGACGATGTTTCTACTGAGATTGCTATCAAATACATATTAATGAAATATATAACCAGTTCAAAATATAATTCAAATAATTTAAATCAAACTTCTGAAATGTGGCAAAGTGTTAATTAATCTAATATCTTTATCAAGGTGAATAACTTTGTCAAATTATAGATAACCTCTTAATGTAAACAAATATATTAATCTGCTATCGTGTCAGGCATTTCTGCACACACCATAGCATCATATTCGTCATAACCAGTTTATTTATTCCAATCAAATCAACATATTTATGAAAATTATTTTAAAAATGGAAGCTATTTTTAATGCCAGTCATTTTGAAATTTGGTCTAAAGCTATTTTGGCTGAGAATAGTCTTGTCTATCATTGGTGCTTTTGTCAAAAAATGTTCAATTATCTCAAATCACAAATCTGAACCCAACATAATTATTTAACGCGACAATAAAGAAATACTTCCCAATATGATTACAAACCACAGTCTGGCATTTCCTTGCAACCTCATGGTCCCCTGCTACTATAAGGTTTTACCACATCGATTATACAGGGAATTTCCACATATACCTGGAAATAAATAACTATGGCAACAGTTCGTATATAGTATGGTGTGTCGAATAAAACACAAAATATCGCAATTAAAGTTCACTACAAACTGCATGTGTGCAATTCTGAGCAAACTTCATTCTGCAAGAATTGAATATAGATAATCTTATTACAAATATACTCCAGAGTAGTTTGTGGTCACTGCTTCTTGAATTTAAAAGGAAACATATATAAAGATATTGCATAATTGTGTGGAATTATGTGGCAAAGGAAACAGTTCTAGTACCCGTCGCTCCGGTGTAAGCGTATGATAAGTGGTGGGGTATCTTCAAAGCATTCATTGTACTTAACAGTCCACGCCAATCGGACAAAAGTGAACGTATTTCTAATTATTTTGAGGACAGAAAGTGTCTAGAGGACAAAAAACGTCAATCGGACAAAAAACGCCTGCACATTAGAGTACTGGTAAACATTCCCGGATCCAAGGAAATAGTGATTATGTTAACTGACCTTATGTGAGCCCTCGATGGCATAAAAATGACAAATTTACTGGTTGATCGAGTGATATATTTATGTGAGCGGTAGGGACATCATATTTTTGTTTTATATTTTCTATGATATACACGTTTCATAAACATTGATAAGTGAGTTGTCTATAAAAAACTATATGAAACTATAATATAACAATGCTTACTTTTAGACTGGATTCAGATATAATCGAACACTTCAATAACTGGACATGTAGGCTTAAACTCCGTAAAATGTACTGCTCCACACAGACACACATGAGTATATACTTTTACTCTGCCATTATTTCATATCATACGAATAAATAAAGTATTTCTCATAAATTGCAGTTACCATGCACACACGATTTAGCACCATAGTGTATCAATAAATTAAAGGTTCGCCCATTTGTAGCCAGTAAGTAAACACTTTCGTATTGCATGTTTGCTTGACTTTTACAGTGAACCTGTTTTATTGTTTAAATATATTGACCTACTACAAATGGGCTTAAAGAAATGTTCAAAATTTACTTCTGGCAAATAAAAAACAGAATAGAATTAGATGACTTTTTATTAAGGTTGTTAACGTTTACGTGGTAAAATATTATACTTGTTTAACGATTTTATCGACGCTGTTAGTTTAAACATATTTCATTCATGATATTTACAACGTAGGCATGTAAATACAATGACAACACATAATAGGATTAGAACGAAAGCATAATGCTTTATGAGCTCATTTCCTTTGTAGTCAATTTTTAACATTGGAAAGACAGAAGTACAATGTATACATAACTGGTTTAACAAATGAAAGTCAGTACTGATAATAGAAAAAAAAGATAAAATAAAAGATTTCGAGCAACATAGCGAAAAAATAAAAAAAAACAAGAAAAAAATAACAACAAAGTACAGGCATGAATGATTTATCTAGATAACATATACAACTTCAATACTCACAAAATGTAATTAGAAATCAGAAGGCACGGCAGCGAACCGGATAGGGAGAAATAACAGTATTCTGAAATTCAATATAAATTGTTTGACTTAAATTTCTCATGGCTGCTAATGAGAATCGTTTGCTTTTTATGATAAATTCTCGCACTTTTTTAAAATCGACGAGTGTATTCGTAACTTAGTCTGGAATCTCCATATAAGATGATTTCTATAGAAACAGTACATAAGGGCGAGAGTGTATTTAAAAAGTCCAATATTATGTTATGATAGGCTGGACATGTAAAGAAGAAGTGTTATCGATCATTTCATATTATAAGAGCAACAATACAAATTAATTTATCTGACTGTCATTATGAGGTTGTCGTCATAAAAAATAAAACTTGAGACAGCACATGGTCTATGTTTAATTGACAGGACGCTAGAGCGACCATCGCTTCAGCTACTGTCAATGAGGCGTTGTTTGGCCATGCAAATACAATGTAGTGTTTACTTGGAGACCGTTCGCTTGTCTAAAGTAAATGGTGAGTCTGGAAACAATATCGATTCGCTGATTGTATTATGGATCTCTTTGATTCAAAACCCGCGTCAGTTCAATTGAGTTCTGCATACATTTACTGAGTTGTGTGCAACATTTCAATTCATAATTATATATTTTAATTTTTCGCTCTAATCCAGAAAATATTTTTTAAATTAGTCAAAATATCACGTAACATATATTTTTCCCGACGGATGGATATATTTTATATCAAATAAATTTAGTCTACAGAGGAGGATGTATTAAATTACTCTGAATGTCAAGGTCACTTGATGACTGTTAAGTCTAGTGGTATGCTTTTACCCGCTAATCAAGAACAAATTTTTTTATCCCGGGCTATTTTTCTGCAACCAGTGGAGAAATGCATTTATTATGAAAAGAGGGGGAATTAAATACAGCAAAAAATAATTAACTTTTATTAATATATTTCATAATTTGTTTGGCAAAAACTGGACATGGCTGATAATTTCTATTTTATGTTACTTCGGATTTAATAAAAGATAGACAACGTTAAGGATGGACCGAAGTCGCTTGTATGGTAAAAATGTAACAACAAAATAAAACATTAAATACCAATACATATATATACATCAATACATATCTGGGCATACAAAACCGCCAGTTCAAAATTAACTGACATAAATAAAAACAAGAGAGGACATATGTTCTGAAATACCTAAACTAAGTTACACTGAAAGCAAGGAAAATTAGAATTAATGAAATTGTAAAAAAAAAATATTTTTTTTTTAATATTATATTTGAGAAAATGGTGTAGCAGTGGGTAAAATTAAAATGCCACGCCAGCCTTCCTCTAGCTTACGGTTAAATATGGGAAAGACTGGTACCTCACTCTATATAAAAAGGGTCAGAGTTTTTTGTCCGGGTACCTGTAATTAAGATAGAAGCCGAATATGATTTAGTAATTTACCGGCCGAAACAGAACATAAATCCTCAGACATAAAAACATTTATCTTTCATATAAACTTCATAAGTATTCATGAAAGTATCCAAGAGTATTCATATAAAAAATTATATACCGGACAGTCTAATAAAATAATCTGATATTTTGACAGCAGTCATAATGTATAATTTTTTAGACACTCGGACATCTTCAAACACTTATAATACAGTCTGGACAATCGGAAATGAATATTGTATTCCGGTCAATCGGAAATAATCAGGACACTCCGGACACTCGGTAATGACTATTGTATAGATATTCCGGACAATCGGTTATACTTTAAATATGAAGTACATTCCGGACACTCAGTAATGACTATTATATAGATATTCCGGACAATCGGTAATACTATAAATATGAAATACATTCCGGCCATAAAAAAATATGCTAGTTCTAAAGTGGCGGAACAGCATGCATCTAAACCAGCCACGAATCAATTTCTGCAGTTTCAGGATAATATGCCGCATCTGTCTGTAAAAGCTTATGAAGTACATTTAACATGAGATCATAGCCTGTTTGTGACATATGAACCGAGTCTGAATATAAATAAGTAGCACTTTCTACTATACCAGGGTATTGGATGTAAGCAGAGCCATTGTTTATGAAATATTTACCGATGCAGCTGTTAACTCGTGTAAGGACTTTTTCAAGATATTTATGATTGACTTCATTTCTATACTGGAGACGTGAAAGAATTCCAGACCAAACAAGAAGTGTGTCCAAAAGATTAATAAGATGATCATTTGTGACAGACTTTCAAAAATTTATAATATACGATAAATTAACCTGACCAATATCATTTCCAGTGCAATGTATGACAACAATTTGGGGAGCAGAATTGAATGAAAGAAGATTATTAGTTCTATCTAGAATTTCATGCATTCTCATGCCATTAAATACTTCCCCCTAACTTCTTCAATCCAAGATGTACCCCACCAGGACTGTGCGCAGCTCTGTGTAATGTATCTCTAATTATAGATGAGCCAATGACCAACACTTTCAACTGTCATAAAATATTAATTTAAACTTTAAATTTCAGAAAGAGATATATGTATATGCTTATCTGGAATATTTAATCTTATATAACACTGATATGTTTTGATTTCCAACGACCTAGTTGTTCAATTTCTTCTTCGGATTTCCCTTCATTATACATGGAAGTTGCACAACCAATTCTAAAACTATGTGACGTGTAATACAATGTTTCTATACCTAAACATTTTAAGACATTCTTCAGAACACTATTAAACTGATAAACTGTAACCGGTAAACTTGTAATGACAGAAAATTGGCCTTCCACGTTCGGTCTACATGCCAAATATATAAAAAGGGCATGCTTTAAAATGAGTTACGATTAGGAAACTGAATGGTTATTGTTGCACTTCTACCCAATTGGTCTTTTTTTGAACTTCTGATGAAAATAGTGATATAATTCTGATTAATAACAACATCTTTAAATTGCAAAACTCTGCAGAGAGTTTATCTAATAGAGCTTTTTCATTATCTCTCAAAAGAGCACCTAATGCCAATGTGTATGCCATGGAAAACAAATCTGATTCACATTTTGAAGCACAGACATTGATTAAGTTCGGCAAAAATTTTCTTTAAAGAGTAATTTTTTTAAATGGTGATTGGCATTCTATTATCTTTTCTTTTTTGAAGTCTGTTCATGCTTTGTAACATTCGTCTACAAGTAAGGATTGCGTTTTATCTCAAAGCTATTAATTGTATTAAAGAAGCTTATATCAGCAACATGGCAACTAACAGTTTTATATACATAATCATTTTGTTACATAAAAGCAACATATTCAACAATATGCCACAATGGAGGAAGCCATGTGTTACTGTACGACATGCTTAATCTAAAGTTTTCAAGTCTTTCCCGCTTGGTACGTTTTCTGTGTGTTATTTGCCATAGAAGCATCAATCAATCTGTTTATTTTAAGTTGAAAAGGCGAATAAATGAGTCACGAACTGCTGTCGGGGTTCTGGCATCACCAATGTTAGTCTGATGACCATGCATATGTATAACTCTAATTTTAATATTATTCGCTAGTAGAATAAAAAAAAACAATACTAATTAAGGACATGACTCGTTTATCATCTTATTAAGCGGTCCTAAAATCCTGCCCAATTCAACTTCTTGTTCAAGTTTCATTTTTTAAAATTTCTGGGTGCATTGCAACAGATTTTTAATTTTTTGAATATATAGGGACATTTGGACCCGGATACTGGAGACTAAACCCTGAGCTAAAACCTTCCAGCAAAAATGAAGCGTCATTTTTGTTATCATACCTATCCAATCATAATTTTAACTTATCAATATTGATTGGTGTGTGGCCTTGTGCCCACAAATCTTTGTGGAGCAGAGAATCTCTGCCTGTATTGTGTTTGCCTGTGCTGGAACCTTGGTCTAAAAGGCAAGAGTGATCTAGGTTGTGTCGAATTTGATGAACAACTTATGAACACATTGGGCGGATGTGAACCTTTGCATTTCGAACAACTATGCTTGAAAACACAATTTGATTTACGGCTAAATCCCTTGTTGTTAAGTTCAAAACATGGCCTACTAATTGACGGAGATTCCACTCCAGACACTTTGCAAGGTGAAGTCATTCTTACAAGCCAAAATTCTCCATCGATAGCAGATCAATTTGAAGATAGATCAATAGCTTTTCTTAGTCTGTATTGCTCGTCATAATATATCCAACCCGTGGAATGACGCTTTACTGTATACGAATAGTGTACATGTAATGTAACAACTGTTTTGCCTGCTGATAGTGCGTTTTAATGTATATTGAAATATAAATAAAAATGCGTCTGTCAATGTATCTATAGTATGAATTTTATTACCAGTGGTTTTAGTTTGCCCCAATAATTCACCATTTATAAGTTTGATGGTTTAATTTTGATGCAAACTCTTTGCTAATAATGATGGAAGTTCAATATATTTCCCATTCCATATTTTTGCTTAATTTGCTGGGATACATGTAAAGCTATGTCACCAACTGTAGAAAGTAATGGGTTAATATTACCTTTATTATTTACTAATCGTCTCTGCATGTTATCAACCTGAAGCTGCATGGGTGGGTTCATTGGCTCCTGGGAGACCTGCTGAAGTGGTGCAGCCTGTGCCATATCTGGTTGATATATTGGAGCATATTGAAATTGCTGTGTACCCTGAGCAATGTGTTGTGGGTACAGTGGTCCATGGGGATATGGTGGCATAAAACGGGTAACCACGAGTCCGTCTGAACGCCGGTGGACGGTAATTTATGAGCATATTGATTTGTGTCTCCGAATATTGGCGGAGGAACAGTCGTAAAACAACCGAATTATTACGGAATATCAAATATGTCAACAATAGTTAAAAGCTCAGTCCGCTATTTTAAGAACTACACATTTTGATCGAAGTTATTTATTTACTCGCCTTTTTAAAAAACAGTCACTAGGGGTCTATAGGAATAGTTTTAGCAATACTATAAACACATTGATTACAATCCCTTTTGGTATTATCAAAACTTGTGTGGCATTTTAAAAGTTTAATGAGGCTATAAATACGTGTCCGTGTGGCAAACACCAAATTTTAAATATGATACGAAGGTTAATTACTCAATAGACACTGACAATCAACCAATTAGCTGTAATGATGTTACAGTCACATGTTGTTTTGTTAGAATTCCTACTTGGTTACTAGATTTGGGAGCATTTGGTAGCCATCAGATTAAAAAATAATACAGTGTAAGGTAAATAGAAACAAGGGTGGTTAAGCCATTTTCTTTTTTTTTCAACAATATGTTTTAATTTACATCAAATATTTACAGAGTTTTGCATGTATAATTTACAGCACTGGCATGTTTTTTATGATACACACATACTACTACAATTATATATATATATATATATATATATATATATATAATTTTTATGGTATGTTTTTTTCGGAATTATGCCTTCTATAATATAAGGCTATTTACACATCGCTAGTAATATTATTTTAAGCAAAAATATAATATATAAGTTACAAACTAAATTATTTATTTGATGCGAATATTTTTTTTTAACATAGGAGGATAGCTTAGATATATTTAGAATAGAAACAAAGAGGATCGATAGTGAAAAAGGTGAACGTTGTAGTAGAAGATAAAAGTTGCCAAGATATCTCGTATTTTTTTTGTTTTTTTTTTTGTTTTAAAAAAAAACGTTTATTTTTAAGACATTATTTTCTAACATAACATATTAAAAGGTGCCCATTTCCGGTTATGTATTTCTAATTTATTTTTGTAAAGAGCGATGTGTTTTTCAGCTTCAATTCTTTTTTTCAAATAGGTTTTTTAAAATATCTAAACATGGGGTTGTCTTTATACATTTGTTTCTGAAAATAAAGTATATTTTATTATAATGAAATTGATAAGTGCATTTTGCAAATCTTTCCCTTTTACACCAAAACTATAACAGTTAAAAGATCAAAGGTTCTGTTGACATTTAAATTTGAGTTCCAACAAAAACTGTTTGAGTACTTTGACATTCCCAAAACATATGGTTTACTGTTTCTATATAACTATTGCAAAAATCACACAGATTTGACCGTACAAGTTTGCATTTGTAAAGATATGTGTTTGTCGGCATAATCCTCATTATATATTTGAACTGGAATTCACGAAGTTTTTGTATCAATGGTTGAGTAAACAGCAGCATATAAAAGCCATTTTCTTGCTAATTTAAAAGTAGATAAAAAATGTTTTACGTGTAATTTTTCTGAGCAAATAATGTATCGATGCTTCTTTAAAATTATTTTGATAAAACGTTTACAGAGACTCCCTTTGGCACTGATGATACAAGACATAACTGTTAGAAATCGATAGTCGCAAGTTTTATTAATGAATTTTAATACAATAAAATGCATTCAAAGTATATGTCTTAACATAAATATTTTCAGTATTTCATTAATTTTTGAATATTATTTATTACAAAATGTAAGTTATTGATTGTTTTTTTTCCTCAAAAATTCTGCGTGTTGCTAGAGGAGATGTTGATCTACCTGGTCATGTCTCACTACAAGGGCCAATTTTTTAAATCATTTTGTTTAAAAGTGAAATTTCGCGTGCAACTTGGGGACTTGAAATTCGATTTACGCGATATATACCATTGCTGAATATTTGCCGGAAAAGAAATTGATGTTATTGAAGGAAAGTGACAATTTAACAGATCTTTTGGTAAAAAACTATTATTAACACTTTTTTAAGAAGACTTGTATAATCCACCAATTTCTGTCAAAATGTCAATTGTCACGTGCTATTGACAAATATCACTTCGCACTCCGCTGGCGTTCTTACTGCACTCCGATGTTACATAAACAACGCACAATTCGTCGACTTCTTGTCAGCGTGCATGTGCCGCCGATACGGCTACACATTCCGACAAGCCTGTTTGTGTACCCTCTGCTTTTACATTCACGATGTCTTCGTGAATAAATATCCTTGCAGATTGTCCGTCTTGAATCAAAGCGACACTTTCTGCGTCTGTTACCATCGGATTCTGCGACCAATATCGCATTCACCACCAGGATCACCAATCTTATGAAGACAAACTGGGTGCAAGAGGCCATTTTAAATAGATAGTCCGTTTAAAGTGTGTTTTTTTTTGGTGTATACTTTTTTCAAATATTCCAATGTGTTCTTTGCTATAGTAAGGTAGGTCCGCACCATCTTGTAATAATTGTTTTCGTTTCAAGAGTCAATTCTGAAGAAAACATTGATGATTTATAAATATAAGAAAACAAGCAAACAAACTTTCATCAAGTTTTCATCAACAGACCGTTACAGGTACATGTATATAACATGAATCATTGTTGATTTATGTTAGAATTGTACAAAGTATGACATGTTTTGCAACAACTGAAATAATTAAACATCAAACGCAAAATTTGCATTAATAGGCCAATAATATTCATTTCAATGCTTGTGCAAGTTTAAAATCGATGAAATCCTATAGACATATTCACATAATTTAAAACAAAAAGCAAATATAATAAATGTTAGAAAATATACTCACATTGCGTATGGCATCTATAGACACTATTGTCTTTTCTCTGACAACAGGAATTTGATTATTCTGCTTCTGACAGCGCAAGGATACAATAAAAATTCTGTTCGGATTTTGAATGACTGGATCATTCACAATGAGATGATTCATCATCGCGTGTTTATCATAACATGATGAGTATTTTTAAAATAACAAAACACTGCATTGTCTATACGGCTTTTAAGTACATATACCGTTACAATGACTAAGTGTGAGATTGTGGGTTTACTTCCTTGTCCTCGTAAGAAATGGCCTTACCCAATTAAAAAAACAATCTTCTTTTTAAATCTGCTGTACTGGCTCACATGCGCATACAATCCTGGACCCAGCTATGAGTTTTCGTACAGTGTTCTTTGCACAGGCAAATTTAATTTGAGAGAGAGAGAGAGAGAGAGAGAGAGAGAGAGAGAGAGAGAGAGAGAGAGAGAGAGAAAGAGAGAGAGAGAGATTTTATAAGCAGATAAAAATATAGAAAAAAGTATTTGATTATATTTTCTTGTCTCCCTTATGATATGCATGCTCAGATATCATAACTGTGTTTGGACAGTCATACTAGCACACAAATGGTAGTATATTTTTAACTTAATATATAATATTTTTAAACTCATTTATTATTTATAATCATGATTATTATTATTATTGTTATTATTATTGTATTTATTATTATTATTATTATTATTATTATTATTATTATTATTATTATTATTATATCGAAATCTATGGGTATATCTATGAGAGAGAGCAAAACTGATTAGACATAATAAAACATTTGTTTGTTTCCGACCTGATGTCATGCCACTGTTTCATCGTATATTTTTTACTTGTGATGATTATCAGAAATTAAAAAGGAAGGGGAAAGTGGATAGTTTCTAATTATTCTTTTAAAAAAAATAGTAATGAATACTGATTTGATCAATTGACATCCATGTTTTCAATAAATTAACGAGAATAATAATAATACAAAGATTATCAGATAAATAAAAATACTGACATTTAGCACTATTATCAAACGAATTCTAAATTAAACATTAACAGTTAAATGTAAAAACAGCAATTTGGACTAATTTAAACAGAATTTAATTCAGAAAGACGGCCATCTTTGTTGTCCAATTATCTAATAAAAATATTTTTTTATGGCACCTGTAGAATGTGAGTAACCAGTATTGTAGTTTAGGTATTTCTTCATAAGACAACATTAGTGTTACTTATGTTCTGTCTCTAACACCTGATTCCATTTCATTCAATGTCTACCCTTCCACCACGCGCTGTTAGTGCCGCTGCTCAGATCCAAGTTAACATGAGACGATAGCCAAGCTTAAGGTAGTGGACCCGTAATGGGCTCGTTAACTTTCGTGCGATGTCGGTATCCTCCGTAACGATTTCGGAGCATCTCGGTATAGATCGGAATAAACTTATAAAATACATAATGTATAGATATTTTTTTTATTTCATAACAATAAATCTCATATACTATTTTTTTCATTGCTTTTAATATCATTTTATCGCCATTAACGTTAAATTTAAAAAAAAAAAAAATAAACGATAATTGCTCACTTCCGGTTGTAAACAAAAATGGATTTTTACGATCGTCGAAGATGTTTTTGTTCCAATAAAAAGAGAAAAAAACAGCGAAGTCTCCTTCGATTGGTGAGAATATTGATCACAAATATAGCAATCAGACTGCTTGTACATGTAATGTGTCAGAGCCAGTGTATCAATATCAAATGAAGAATCGACGAAGCGCGTTGGAAAAAAGTGATCGAAAATCGGTTGTGTTCGAAGTTTTGTTGTCAAACCTAAAGCGTTGTCAATTATGCAGACTTAGCTCTGTACCAGTTACTTATGACAGCATTGCTGGAAAAAAATCAGAAAGGTTTAGGAGAATATGTGTATGTTGTGCGTCAGAACAGTGACTGTGGACATGTCAACAGAGTTGCCTATGGCAAGAACACACCATCAAAGATCTAAAAGAATGCCCTGTTTTGTAGCCAACACAAAACTAGGTAAGATAGTTTTGATGACTGTCTGTTGTATAACGTTTATTTTTATATTAGAAATGATAATAATTAGTTGCGATGAAACAGTTCAATTATCCAGAATTTAGAAAATGCTGAGATACATATATATATATATATTTTATTTTATTTGATAGACTTTGATTGATGATTGAATATATAGAATATCATTTTCGTGCCATCGAGACCAAACAGATGATTAGCTAACCTAACCACTCTTTACGGGATCCTGGAAGCTTAACCTGTACTCGAGTACACCCATTTCTAAAAGATAACTTTCCCACATCAATCAGCGGTGAGAGACAAATGAGATTGATAATATAACACATTGTCTCATATCAACAAAATACATAAAACTAAAATGTAAACAAGTAGTAAGAATTGTTTTTATATAAATGTAGATACAATGATACAAGATACAATATATTGCATTTAGAATGTTGTGTATGTTGATTTCAGTTATCCAGTTACACTGAATACAGCGATTCCCTGTCGGCTCTCTTCTGTCTGAAGGTCTGCCAGGTCAACACACAGAGTAAGCCACGTTTTCCTGTCGGACAAGAAGTGAAATGTTTTGTGCAGTAGACGCTGAATGGCACACATAATACATGATAGTTTAACATGTATGTATTTAATAATTTATAATTGATTAATTGCATTGAATTTTATGCTGTTTTTAACGTGAGTCCGCTTCATTGTAGAACCAGTCCTGCGTGTTGCTTTTTCAGAGGCACTGGGTCGAGCTGGGGATCAAACCCGCAATATCTGGCGTGAGCTGCCAACACTATCCTACCATCAGAAGGTTACTGGTATAGTAATGATGATTCTGGAACCATTAGGTCAATGGTAATAGTTTGAAACCAGTCTACATTCAAACAGCTATCCAGAAAATTTGTAAATGACTGGAAAAGAATTCTAAAGTCGTATTAGTCGCTTACAATGGAAGATGATTTTATTATCCAGTGGTATATGACGTACTAACAATACAGAGCAATTTCCGAGTGTGTATCAGGATTAATTATTCACTGACAGTGTTAAGGAAACTGTTTCCAAGTCATTCACATAAACAGGAAGACCTTGTGTTGCTGTGCGATATCAGCTACAGTGCACATAATGTCGATTCGTAGTCGCTTGGGCAACTCCTTAAATAATTGACACCGAAAGAGCTGCTATCCTACAGTTTCGCTCCAAATGAAAACAATTTATAAACATTCTGATGAGGATGGACTGAGAGGCATATTTCCTGCCAATAATGGTGATGGTGTACCAAGGTTCACCAAAGCAAAAAAGTATTAGATGAGGTTATATAAAAGATGGCTATATATTTCAAACAATGACTCTTTATGACTCGAAATGTGTGTAAAGGGGGGGGGGGTCTAAACTGTTATACTGTTAATGTGAACTTTTTTACATAGTACTAATATTTAATAATTTATGTCATACTATATTTGTTTTGAAATTGACACTTTTCGCAAGATAAATAATTTAAGTGTTTAAGCACGAAAGCACGAGAATGAATCCGTGTAATGGGGTGGGGGTGGGTGGGGTTTTGATACCATATTCAATTTTAACATAAAAAGTTCATATTATTGCTTTTATGCTATTTCTGTATATGTGTGAACATCTTTATTTCAATAATATTAATTTTGTCATTATAGTTTTTGTATTAAAACTTGGAAACATTAACATTACTTTTAAGATAAACATTTATTTCTATAGAAGTGCCGATTATGAAATTTTGACCTTATCATATTAAAAAAAAATATTGAGAAAAAAACAAATGATAAAACTTCCTAATCTTTTGATATCATATGTGGAATAGTATATATATAAAAGTTAATCATGTAGTATTGATGCCCCAATAGTAGAATGGATTTTCTACACTTTTATTTTAGAACAACTTTTTTCAAAGCTATCAAAAAAATGGATTTCTCCGATTCGCTAACAAATGAGTTCATTTTAGATTATTTTTTTTCAATTTAATGCTGCATGCTCATATGTTTACTTAAAACATATGCTTTTAGATGGTATTAAAAAAGTTAGAATAATTAAACGGGTTTATTTGTCATAAAACTAATTTAGGTTTACACTGGCCTAATAGCGTAAAATCCGCTTCGTACGATATTTTAAAATTGTTGTTTCATGATTTACACGAAATTCACTAAGATATGTGGATGATTTTGTTATGAATGCTGACTATGTTAGGAATGCAATGTCCAGTTAGCAGAATCATCTTTAGGTGTAGTTGTGACTATAAAGATTGAGCATGTTACTGTTCCAGTACATAACGGCATATGGGTATGTGAATATTATATAATGTTATATTTAAATGTCTGATATATATATTTCTGACATAATCAGATCTAAGTAAAGTTGTATAAATTGTTCATATCCAGGCCGATGGTAATGTATGTAATTTAATACACATTCACGGTATTGAGAAGCGTTTTTTAGAATATAGGCCGAGGAATCTGAGAACTTATTTTGAGCTGTTGATATTGTATTTACGATGATATTGAGATTAACCATGTAAGAATTGATTGATATGTGTACTTAAATTTTGTTGATGCTTATTCTGATATTCACAAAGTGAATAGATACAGAATTGGTATGTAATCATTAATATTATAATGAGGAGTAGATATATGATTGTTTAAACTGCCATAAAACTGCAGATAGTAAGAGTTGAATGAAATGTTATCATATATTGACAAATCTACCATGAAACTGTTACATGTAGATGATAAAAATTGAATGCACTATTATAATATGTTGATAAATCTACCATAAAACTATAACATGGTAAGAAATGAATGCACTGTTATCATATATTGATAAAAATACCATGAAATTGATAGATGGTAAGTAATAGACGCCATGTCATTACATATTTGAGTAACTAGTAAATCTGAGTTTATATATATATTGTAGCCGTTTTTAGACGTAAGCGAGAAATGTGTCCGATTCGTCAATAACGACGTATAGACGTGACAGGAAGTCAGTTGGTGGCAGTACAGTCATAGGACCGCAACCCAAATATTCGTCATATGGACGACTTGACGTTCCTGACGTCGGAATACAATCGAGAGTCGGTACAGGGCAACGTGAAGCCATATACTCAGTATAAAGTTCAAAGGGAGACAACCCAGTTATATAGCAACCGTGGCAATCGACGAGTGATGTTAAATCTATGATATCCGGACGCGGAAAGTATATAGTGCATTTTATAAAGTTTTGAATGATAGAAACAGTTTGGATCGCGATGTAGGTTACGTACGTGTAGGAGTTAGAACTTTGTGAAAATAAAAGTGTTAATTCCACCAAAAGACTTTTTTTTTAAACCAGCTGGGGTTTTTTTGTGTTGAGTTATTATCTTTAATTTGTATATATTGTATACTTGTATATTCGTAATTTTATTTATGTAAAATTAAAATTGTAAATTTTTACTTTGTGTACGATTGTATTCTACCCTTGTGAGTTGTCGGCCCTTGGCCATTTTGCTACATAGACAGAAATATCTGTGTCACAAACTAGGTTAGGAATTTTTTATTCGGTCTTAGAAATTCAGCCGCTCTTTTTCCTCGTAAATTATTACTCAAAATGAATAGATATCAAAACTTGAACGGTCGGGGCCTTTGATACATGTTCCTATCTGTGTTATTTTATACCCCGAATTGCCTATCGAATATTGCATGTATAAAATATTTTGACAAAATTTATTCATATCAACACTTGTTTCCCTATTTATATTTTTATCTAAGATATATGTGTTTTATAAATGTACAATAAAAATACACGCGTGTGAGCGAATAACCTTGTAATCCTATCTTTACGTCCACAATCAATGTTGCAAATTGGCATAATTGTCAAAAATAAAGAGGTGCTATGTTAAAAAAGCAACATGGTCAACCCAATGTTTTTTTCTGCATAATTGGACCAACAGAGGACAATCTATGGAAACAAGACACTTTTAGACCCATTGGTAATGTATCAAGCGTTCCAGAAGTGCATTTATCTATATGTAGAACATTACAAACTTAATTGGTGTGTGAGACGTTCAAGAGAAACAGTACGCTAATTTCCTTTTTGATGATTCTTTTCATTTTGACGTTTGTTTATGGGCCTATTTTATCCAGCTATTATCGTGGTTCCGATTTCTTTACAACATCTCAACTTGAAATTTACCGCAAATTCTTTTCTTTTATTTACATTAATATTTTTATATAACTTTACATTTTACCAATGAGAAAAGTCTTCTATTCATTTAATGTGCAATGATTTCAAATTACAATTCAAATGTTTTAGTCGAGACAAATCTCAGCTTAAAATGTTGAATGAAATCGGTCTCAATCATGTTGCCCTATTGTAATCGACTGCCATAGTAATTTCTTTACTTAGCTGTTGTGGTAAGGTATTTGAAATAATATTTTTAAACACATGCACAACTTTCTTCTTACAAATAAATTATTGAATAAATATCAATCAGGATTTCTACCAAACCATTCAACAACATTTCAGTTAATAAACATCTATCATTATATTTGCAAAAACTTTGATAGCAAACAATTTTCTTACATGGTATTCTGTGACATGTCGAAGGCTTTTAATCGTGTCTAGCCTCAGGGGAGGGGGGGGGGGGCTCTTATTCAAACTTAAAGAAATTGGTACATTACTAAATTCATTATCAAGTTATCTGAAACACAGATCTCAACGTGTTGTTATACAATCATCATAATCCACTCTTAAGTATATTAATGCAGGTGTTTCCCAAGGGTCTGTCCTTGGACCTGTATTATTTCTAATATATGTTAACGATATAGCTGATACACTATTAAGTTTAACTAGGTGGTATGCAGACGATAGTTCCTTATATTATTCTGCAACTTCTACCCAGGATCTTGAAGGTATCATAAACTATGATTTTGATATTATATCTAAATGGTCTAAACAATGGATGGTGAATTTTAATGTTCTTCTCTTTAAGAAAACCTGATAGACTACCTAATATTATATTTGAAAATATTTCTTTACAACTTGTTTATTCTCATAAACATCTTGATGTTACTTAAAGCCATGATGGTAATTCGGCAACACGTATTGAAAGCATATTACTTTCTGCTTCCAAGAGAATACATATTATGAGACGTTTAAAATCGTATGTTCGTCCAATCCGAGAGTATTCCTCATTGGTCATGGATGGTTGCATAGTGCACCTCACAGACTCGATAGAAAAACTACAAAACGAAGCAGCAAGAATTGTCACAGGACTTACCTGATCAGTATCTATTCAAAAACTGTATTATGAATGTGGATGGGAACCACTTAAAAAGAGAAATTAACAAATATTACTTTATGTATAATGTATATCAATCGATTATTCCAAGTTATATAAATGATATTTTCCCGCCTCTAGTTGGTGCAACAACTGAATACACACTTAGAAATAGAGATAACTATACTACTCCATAATGTAGAACAGAGATAATGCAAAAGTCATGCATTCCCTCTTCTATTTCTCTTTGGAATCAGCTTGATGACAATATTAAAGCAGCGCATTCACTTTCAGTCTTAAAATATACACTACGCCAAAATACTGATTTTAAAATACCACCAAATTATTCTCATGCCAACGATGTGTCTCAGTTTATCATGTAAGGCTTAGGAACAACTGTAGTAATCTAAATGCCGATCTTTGTAGAAATCATCTGCACCAATCACCGTTTGTGAGTATCAAGAGGTTATAGAAGATGTTGAAATTACTTCTTTAAATATCCTAGATATAGCAATCAACGACCCGTCTTGTTTCAAACAAGGTTAGCTCCCCACCCCAAGACAATTACGCCAATCGAGTTAACTATTATCAATTTTCTGTATAAATGATTAGATAAAATCACCATGATTCATAATTTATTTAAGTACAAGAACGCCAACATTATTTCAACAAAATCTAATTTACAATGTTTTTAGCCTACTCTCTTGCTAATGAATTAACCCTTTGTCATATGGGTTTGCATGTCAAATGTCATCGATATAATGCACAGTTACGGCTGTAGTAGTCGACACCAGAGTAGTCCCGCCAAGCACTTGGTGACGTCAGTGGTGTTTCAGATCTAGTTCGACACATTTGGAATCCTTCGGAAAAGTTTATACTCGTACAACTTGGTGTATTTGAACAGTATGTCTGGCATTGAACGAGACTGGTTGACATGTACTGGTTGATATATTGGGCGTTAAGATCTTTATCGCTATACTTGATATATGTTGTACCATAACTCACACAACCTGCAATAAATAAAAGAATGCAATAAGAAAGCAGCGGACTTCATGTAGAATATAATATTATCGTTTATATATTAAATAGTATAGGTTACTGAACGTGTATTAAGAAATATTAGTTTGGACGAGTTGTTTTGAATTAGTGATTACGAGTTTTATTAAATATTTAAATACTTATTTTTTATATCAAGTTTCTTAAACTTAAGCTATAAAAGTCCCTCCAGGGCTTTCAATAGTTTTGCCTCCGACAAAAGGCGTTCGTCTGTCCTTTCGTTTCTTTCTGACAAATTAGTATTAATTATCAAATCACTCCAAATAAAAATATAGGTTATGAAGCTCGCGAACCATTAATTCGTGATATTTTTTCCAAGGAAAGTTAACTGAATATATATTTATAATTGAACTTTAAACATGACATTAAATGAATATGATTTTGTCATAATTGTGTGCGTTAATGGTCATTTATTGCACTTTAAAAATGCCATATTTATATGGGTAAAAAGGTGTGCGTGAATTGTCATTGAATGAACTTTAAACGTGCTATATTTATATGGGTTATAAGGTTTGCCTTAATCGTAATAAGTTGAATTTTGAAAATTCCATATTTGTATGAGTTGAAAGGTATGCATTAATTATCATTGATTAATCTCTAAAAATGCCTTAGTTATATGGGTTAAATGGTTTGCGTTAATTGTCATTAATTGAACCTTAAAAATGTTTTATTTTTATGGGATAAAAAGTGTGCATTAGTTATCATTGACTGAACTTTAAATATGACATATTTATATTAATAAAATGTGTTCGCTAATGATCATTTATTAAACTTTAAACATTCCACTAACAGTAGAACTTGGTTGGCTCGAACATGGACGACTCGAACACCACATATATGTCTAACTACTGATTTGGTCCCGGACAAATTCCTATTTCGGTGTATACACCTGCATATGTAAGGTATGGTGTTGGACAATACTTGGCTCAAACAACTATCAACTCGAACTATTTTGTCCAGTCCCGTCGGGTTCGAGCCATCGAAGTTCTACTGTATATCTGTATGGTTAAAAGATGTGTACGTTATGGTCATATGCATATTTTATATTGAATGGTATCAATAAATTTAAACGATAAAACCACCAACTTGTAACGCATTGTTTCGACGAGTTTAGTCTGTATCCTGCGTCACATTGACACGTGCTATCGAGACAAATGGTGTTCGCTATCGTACAGTCTGATGCCGCAGAACACGTATTACCATACACAGAGGGAGCTTCGGTGGGTGCCGCATCTGTATATTAAAGACAATTGTGACAAAATTCAGCTGTGAACATATCGTTCTCATATAACTAAACAGCCAAGATATGAGTATCGTGATGTGAAATGAAGTTCATATTATTTTTTGTCTTTATTTGCAAGTGGTATAATAACATTGCAGGAAACATAGTATATGATAGTTGCCCATATGGTATGTTACTCTAATGAATAATACTTAAATATAAAACTATAATAGCCCAGATCATGTCATTCGGTCAATGGGTAAAGCAGTTTTTGGTCGTGAATGACTATAGACCAGATAACTATTGAGATAACAATGGTAAATAGTTTTATGTATCAGGTCAATAGTCATTCCCTTTGAAGAATGCACTGTATCAGGCCAATAGTCATTCTCTTGAAAGAATGCACTGTATCAGGTCAATAGTCATTCCCTTTGAATAATGCACTGTATCAGGCCAATAGTCATTCTCTTGAAAGAATGCACTGTATCAGGCCAATAATCATTCCCTTGGAAGAATGAACTGTATCAGGTCAATAGTCATTCCCTTGGAAGAATGCACTGTATCAGGCCAATAATCATTCCCTTGGAAGAATGAACTGTATCAGGTCAATAGTCATTCCCTTGGAAGAATGCACTGCATCAGGCCAATAGTCATTCTCTTGAAAGAATGCACTGTATCAGGTCAATAGTCATTCCCTTGGAAGAATGAACTGTATCAGGTCAATAGTCATTCCCTTGGAAGAATGCACTGTATCATGTCAATCGTCATTCTCTTGGAAGAATGCATCTAATAATTGGCATAAACGGAAGTAGGTTGTTGTATGCTTTATTGTTATTGTATACAGTTGTTGTCTGATGCTGACATTAATTTCTATCTGTATTATATGACTTATAAATTGTCGCTGATGAGATTGGTCGATTACCGATCACGTGTTCACCAAAGGCAAATGATACCCACCTGCGAAAAGTGACATTGTTTACATTCCAACACATCTCTGTCAAGAATTGACAAAACCAAAAGAATGCATAACAGTTCGAAGGTTCGGTGTGAAACTATTGTAATCTTACATTTGGTTTTCAGGAAAAGGAAAAATCTATTATCTGAATACCAAATTATACCAAACTAATAGTAATTAATAGTAAACGTAGATTGTACATCCTTTAATATAACAATTGCAAGAAAGATGTCTATTCCAAAAAATAAAGAAGAATGTCAGTTACAATTATAGTTTCACATTGAAATTGATGATTTTGGTCAGTGTGTAACTATTGTATGCGATAGTATTGCTAGTTTTAAAGTAATCATCTTCAACATTTAATGTAGTACCTGGTTAAAATATGTGGTCTCTCTTCTCTTTTCATCAAAATTGCGCATAAAAAGTATTTACGAATGGATATTCCTATCGTTCTAAATATCTGAATGATTTATATAAACACCAAATGGCATAATGAATGTAAATATAAATTTACAAGATTGCCCCTACTACTGTAAACAAGACAACACATTAAATGATTCTATAATATTAAACAATAACGATTAAAAACATTGAATTATTGTGATATTGCATTGTAATGTAGATAAAATATGTTTTACTTAATATAAATAACATTTGATATCAGTTTCTATATTTAATTAACAACAACGAAAACATTTTATCGTAACTGATGTTAAATGTTATAACTCGAGAGTTCGTCGTGAAACTATTCCATTTGACATTTTCAACAAAAACAACTTTTTCATATAAATTACTTTGTTTCCTATAAATAACAGAAAAAATACCAGTAATAATTCCATTTCAAAATGAAAATATATGATTAATGAGAAAATATTGTATCCGTAACGGAAAAAAAATGTTATTGTAAAACTAATGTATCTGCAGTAATGGAGCCATACATATACTATGTATGAGTTGAGAATCGGAGCTGAAGTTTTGAATCAATTAATCGGACAATTCACACGTCCGATTAGCGAATAAAATCGAGATTTTTCTATAATAGGTTTTCTATATATATTAACCCGAAATGGTACCAGGGGTTAGGTGCCTGACCCAATTTTCGCCCAATCAGCGTTCAATATACTGAAGAACAAAAAGGCTTATACAATGATTAGTATAATTCATCTAAAACAAATTTCCATCGTCAATAATCGTGCCAGTGTAACAATTTGACCATTAATCAATTTAATGGAACATCACCAACAGATACCATAGTTTCACACTAAACAGTTTGAAATAATAAAATAATAAAGCAATACGATATTGAAACTAATATTTTTTTATTTGTAATAGTTTGAAATATATTATGCAATAAATTACAAGCTTACACTCTAAAAGAATTTCTAAGACTTACAACTACAATATCATTTCAATTTATTTTAGCAAACATAATTAGAATTTGTAAGTCATAATAGTACAAATAAGATACTGTCTTATGATACTGTCTATGGGATATTCAGATCCATATATACGGTCATTGATCTCACCACCAAAACTGTTTATTATGGTCCTGCAGACCGAGGTGAATATCCCACACATATCGGGTGTACGAATAGAGGATCTTACATGATTGCGTAATAAGTATTGAATTACCAAACGAGTTCGGAAAAAATATCTTATGCGAGGCTCTTCCGAGCATTGTATCATTTTCCTTAACGAGTTTAATAAATTCAATAATAAATGAGCGCGATTATAAGATTCGGTTTATCACAAAACACAGGAAAAGTTTATATTTGCCATTTATTTAACATATCATTTCTATAAGGAATGAGATTTAATCAGGCATATTAGTTTCAATGAGTCGTCGTATGACGCAACGTCTCGAAATAACGTCATTTAACCATATGAAATCAACGTCATTTATATACTCGGGCAAGTGAGAAAGTACTTCGGCAATTTACGTACGGGAGCCGAGTTATACGGAAAATACCGAGCGATGAATTGGAAGTTACATTACACAAGGTTATTATTAAAATTATGTCATGAATTTATTACACTAATAATATATTAAGTAATGGTAATAATATATCACCAGTACATATTCAGTAATGATATAATAATAACAATCTTGAAATGATAATAATAATTTATAATGAAACGCAAAACGATGAATAAATGTTTGTAATATCTCTATTTCTATTGATACTAGTAGAGATATAAGTATTAACATGATATTAAAAAATACTAATTATGATACCCAACAGCGGTAAAGAATAGTTTTGGTATAGTTAATATGCTCTAGCAAACTGGACGCTGGAAAAAAAGTATCCTCATTATGCCGCAAATAATTGCAAGTATAAGAATGATCGTAGTTTATGAATTATATTATCTTTTATCAATTAAAATTGATTAAACATATCAATATCGAAAATAATGATAAGGAGTGACCATATATGTTCGCAAATTAATACAACTCGAAATACAATCCACTCTACTACAACAATGATATATAGATACACCATAGTCTTACCTGATTTCCGGTAAAACACGTTTCCGGTGTTGGCGATGCATCCATTTGATGACGTTAAAATTTCTTTAACGCCATAGCAACTCTTAACAATTTTATTGAAAAAGAAACCTTTGCAGGTCGGTTCCTTTACGCAACGCACCGAGCATCCTACCTGGCTTCTTGATGTACCAAACACATCTGTGTCCAGAATGCTGTTGCACGACAGGTTATCAAACTGGTCGTTCTTCTCAAAAGAACAGTTGACAATTGAGATAACAATGAATACTATATATATAGTAGTAATAATTTGTGATTTCATTTTTGTTTTGTGATGATTATCTTTTATTCCATGTAAGACATAATAAAATGTTATACAAAAAAAAAACTGTTCATGTATCAATACAAGCTATATAATTTTGAAACTTTACACATTATATGATAACTTTAAATAACCTACGATACATACAATGTCTTACAAGTAATATTTTAAGGATGAATATAAAAAATGTGATTTCGTGCTAATGTAGTGTTATGATATATTAGTTCTTAATGGTTAATGGTATATTGTGTCATAGATTTAATACTATGTCAGCCTTGTAATAAGTCGGTTGTTACGTTTATATAGGGGTTCTACTTGTAAAGTATAGTGTGCGTACCAGTACGTCTTTTCCTGGTTTGCAAACACTTTTTATGCTTGAATAGTATATGTCAATATCCAGTAAAATAATATATATTCAAATGTTATTTAATTGATATCATTTAATTATATTCACTTTTTTCTTCAATATATTTGAATCGAGTTCCATATCTTTACTGTTTGTCTTATATGTTTTATGTTTTACCACAATCTATAGTCGTTTTCAGATATATTAAAAACAGCATCTGTCATTATCCAATCAAATGTTAGATATTAAGATGTTTAATTAGATTAAATTTCTCTATTTCACATTTTTTCTTAAAAATATTTTTATTCAAATTCCATTTTTCACGTTTTGTCTTCAATATATTTTCATTTCTATAATTCCTGTTTTACTTCCATTTTTACTCGTTTACTAACTATATTTCGGAATTTTTCGTTTTTGTTTATAATTGGTTTGGTTGATGGTATTTTTTCTAGCACGAAGTGGTATTATTTATCGAATACAATCCTTTTTATTCAAAACATAATTTATATTGCAATATTGTCAGTGACACCTATTGCCTAGATTAACAGTTCCTATCTCTCCCTCGTATTGCAGTGCGGTACGTCACAAGGAATCTGAGGGATTTTAAGCTTAATATTTCAATTTTATAGAGTAGTAATAATAAGTGCTTTACATCTAAATAGTATGATTATATAAATCCATACTCTGTTGGTGGCCGCTACCACTTGGGCTATATTGATTACATATTGTAACTTTAGGTTTGATTACAGTATTCTAAATGGGATCATGCATTGCCAGGTCACTACGGTATTGACATAAATGCTATTCGTGTTTATTTGTTTATGGTATGCTGACATTCACTGACATTTCCGACCGGGGGGTTTACAATAAAATCGTTTGAATGTCAGCATTAATATCTCAGTTTAAAGACGCACACGGTAAGTTCTATAAAATTCATACAGCACAAATTCTGAAAATGATTCATTTGCATACAGCAAATATGAACTGTAAGTTGCTCAACAGGTATGAAGTACCGCAGTGTCCTTTTATATTTTGTAATTGATAAAAATATTGTTGAATGACTGACCTACACAGAATTGCAATATAATTTATATATACCGGTCATACCTATTACCGCGAGTCTAAATTTTGTCAACCATGTTAATAATGGTATCAAGAATAACAGTAATAAGGTTACTTTAGTGTGCTAAGTAATAAACAGTTGCCGGTACGAAATGTAAACGATTGTTATCTTATAGGGGCATTCGCGGTAATAGGTATATCGCGGCATTAGCCATACAAGGGATATTTCTCCTTCTTTTTCTTCAAGTTTCGATGCAGAAACAACTCTAATGTCGCATTGGTGTGAATATATACATAAGTGAGGGAGGGTCGCAAGTGCAATATCTCAAAGCAGGATACAGTCATAGTTCGGGATTTACAAGGCCGCATGCGATCCCAACCTTGATTGTGTTCAAGATGGGTGATGTGACGAGACACTGTGACAGCTGGTTTAAAAAGACCTTGGCAGCAGCTGGGGGAAATTACTTCTTCAGTACTGACGTCTTGCAGTATGGTGCCATGTACCTCATTGAGTGACCTCTTTTTGATACCCCCTGTGGGAGTAAGAAAGGCTCACTGCGGACAGTAACAGAGATGTTGGCAATAGTGTGGAGCATGTTAGTCATGGCCGCCGCTGATAAAGACTCTCCCAGCCAAGTGTGTCTAGCATGGCGGTGACGCGGCCTTTACGACTTTTAATCCACAAAGATGAAGAATCTGACAGCTCTGTGTTGCACCACTTCAACTTTGTTAGTGTTGGCCTGAGTGTGAGGGTTCCAAACACGGGTGACATGCTCAACATGTGGTCAAATGAATATCTTCTAGAAGGCCTCTTTGGTGGCCCTCGGGCACGACGAGAGGTTGCGGCTGGGGACGGTTGTGGTATTGTTGCCCCCCTTCATCAAAACAAATGTCAGTAAGATTTTTAAAATATCAATTCTGCTTACGGTTTACACTAATACGTGTGTCGATTAACTTGATACGTAAATGTAATTAAAACTATATATCAATTAACATGACCGCGTGTCATTTTAAACGTTGGTCTGCCGGTATAAATTGTTGTCTAAACCATAGTCTTTCGTGTCTCAATAAACGGTTGCTTACTCTATTTTAATGAAGGCAGAAAAAAGTTTTAAAAAAAAAGTTTTCTAAATGCTTGATAACCATATGATTTCTGCGTACACATGAGTAGAATAAACTCTTGCGTACACGTAGCATGTAAAGTAATAAAACACCAATGGTTCTATAAAAAATGCTTCTTTTTTTTTAAAAAAAAAAACACCCATCCATATAGATGAACTGAGCAGCTGAAGACATTATTACATTCTCTTACAAAACCAATAATTGGTCCACATATCATTGATGGGTGGAACGATTCCTGCTATGGGAAAATTTCTTGACATTTTTTCTTAAAAGTTTATAAAAAAGGAGAGTTGAAGATTCCCATTCCTTTAAATATATACGTATATATAAGTATACCAAAACAATTAATATTATTACCTAGATGACATTGCAGAAGGAAGCCATATATACAATGAAATGTGTTAGTTTAAGTTAAAACATATTTATTTCAACATGAAATGGGGTTGGGCCACAAGTTTTTCAACATTAGGTTCGGTCCGTCCCCTACATCTTTTTACAATGTTTACATTCAATATCAAAATGACATATTTTAATAATATTAATAAAAATATTTATATAATATAATCAATATTAAGAGAATAGAAAAAGGTCGGAAAGGAAAGAAAGTAATAAATAGTGGAATGTGTAAAATTGTCTTTAAACTACTCGATATGTTTCGGAGATAATAAAAAGTGCTGGTGTCGCTTTAAAGCAATTTAAAAATGACTACTGACTTTTATCAATACCGACCACGTGATAAATTTAGTGTTTCATATTTAAAAAAAAAACGGTCATTTCCGTTCGAAAATCGGTAGGCAAATACAACAGCGCCGTTATGGACACCAATACCTTATTGATGATGAATTTTGTGACAAATTATAGATTTGATATTTGTAGTATAATACAATTACGGATCGAGGTGACGCGTGTCTGTCATATGCTACATACATCAATGTATCGCTTTCCTCGTGTCCATTAAACGCCATAGTTGACAAACATTGATAGGATGACAAATTAAGTTTTGATTTTTTTTAAACACTATCTAAAAGTTTTAATTTTTTTAAACACTATCTAAAATCAATTCATTTGAATAGTTCAAGTAATGAATATAGTTTCTGTAGTATAAATAGATCACATACTGTAATATGATTATATATCCTATGTACGCGTGTACAACAATACATTGTTATATGATAATTAGCTCATTTTTCAAAGGTTACGCCGACTGGAACTTTTCCAAACACATCTTGAAGTTCTATGAAACACACTATTAGTTCACGAACGTCTTCCTTCAATAATCCTTTTTTTTTTGCAGGGCAAAGATGTTGTAGCAAGTTTTTTTATATACATTTAAAGGAATAATTCGAGTTTATTGAAATAAACATTTTTATCCACATACACTTTATATGATACCACCTTGTCAATCTTTAAGTGCTTGTGATTATAAGGCATTAAAACCCCTCCTCAAAAAAGTCCCAGGATGACCCTTGAGTCGGTATTATCCAATATGCAGAGTATGGACAATCAAATCTGTAATTTATCAGATTTACTCAATTTAGAAATAATCAATACTTCAGGCGTGAACAAAATGATTTGTTAATATACGTGTGATAATTTTTTGCACAGGGAGATTAAACCTGGTCTCCCCAACTCTCTTTTAACTATATTCTTATTTGAAATGATACATGTATAAAAATTGAATATAATCAGTCAGATTGAATATCACTCTAAGATTAGCTAACATCAAAGTGAGCCACAACAAGCTCGACCACCGGCTCGATGCATAGTCACGGGTTAGAAGCATATTAAAACAAACACTGCATGGTCCAATGAAACACTGCGAATATTGCAACCTGAAACTACTTGCACTGTCTGTTTAAACTTTGAAGAAGTATGAGAGACTGTGCATTGACATCTACATGTTCTGAAGATTTATTTTACAGAGGCGTGGCTGTTTTGTTTCAAGCTGTAGACCCGCATTGGGATATTGGGGCGACTCCCTGATGTCCTAGCAAGTTGAAGTTGATAATGAACCTCAGTGTAGCTCACATTAATTCAGAAAAAAATCTGAGATTTGTGCGAAATCCAACATGAAAAATCTAGCTCGTGTTTCCAAGGTTTCGAGAGCAATACAAACTGTAAAACAACTGGGAAGAAAACTGAGGGTAAGCAGATTTTACTGTCAGACTAGCGACCGATACCGCTCGATATATATGTATGTCAACGGAACAGCTATTAATAATAGGAAGGGTGTCTAACAATATCTCACATGTACCAACAGCAAACTTCAAGGAACTTATGAAACCTTCCAAGACGCATAATTGAAACTTAATAAAAATAGATGTACTCTCAAAAGAAGAACTACCGCACGATAAGAAAAGTGTAACATAATGACCTCTGAGAATTGACCTCTGTATAGGTAATGCCTAATTAGAGATAATGACTTCTGCAGATATTAGATAATTACTGTTTCTTGTAAAGCAGGGTCAAAACTCTGTATCTAACAGGTGTTCAAGAAACTAAGGGTTACATCCAAAATATGTGAAATACATTATCTCAGCATCGTTTAATTGTTAATAGTTAAAGATTGTGGTTAATTAAACTGCTAAATTAAATGCTCTTTATTTCATAATGTTGGTATGTTTTATTCATTATTTACATAAATGTTTATTCAATGGGTCTCCGATAAAACAAGTAAATATGTAAAAATCAATTACCTAGGCATTTACTTAATTAATTAGTGTACGTTAATTGTCTAAACAGATTGATAAACCAAAGTTGATTATTTTGTTTACTAGTTAAAGGTACCAGAATTAGAATGTTTATGTTACACAATACTTATATGTTTTTGTCATTATTTGTGTTTATTATATTTTACCCCATGCTTGTTTCACCAGGATTGCATCAGCTTTTAATTACGTTGTTTGTTTCCTCGAACCTATATAAACTATCGAGAACTTTAGTTCCGAAGGGAAATAGATCGGAAACGCTGAGATCGAGGAGAGAGCGGGTACGCTGAGATCGAGGAGAGAGCGGGAACGCTAAGATTGAGGAGGAGGGAGAGGGAACGCTGAGCTTGAAGGGGGATGGAGCGGGAACGCTGAGAGAAAAGGATGTTGGCAACATCTAGAAGACTAGTTGTTTAATACTAGAACTCTTGTATATTTAATATATATGGAATTAGTGATTTTGTATCATTACACTGACTAGTTGTAAAATTACGGAATAAACATTTTATGTTTGAAAATTCGAGTTCTTTAATCTATGCAACCACGAAAGTGCTATATAGAGAGGATCCAATGAACTTCATCCTCAGAATAATAGAAGGAACAGAAATACGTCGAGGAGCCAATGTAAGTCACAGAACCAATGCATGGATTCAATGAATATTTGTGTCGCAATTTGAAAAAAAACAACAAGTGCCTATTATGTTGTTTGTAGTGGCTATCTAAAATATCTTCACGTGTCATTTGATCGGGCTAATACGTTCCCTGTCACAGATAATTACAATGGTGAGACTGTTAAACCACATGTCTCTACAAAAGAACCATCTGTTGAGAGTACATATTCTAGTTATAATACCAGCACCATATATTATATGGACGTTTAACCGTATGTAATACCCACTTGCAGGACAGAAGTGCCTCCAAAGAAACCTAACGTGTGAATGTATTACAGTCACTCAGATTAGACTTGGTTCACATATTGAATGGCATGCCTAGGCGAGAGTTATGGAGCAAAATAATGCCACAAGCGGCAAAACGTACACTATTGGTTGTTGCGTTATATTAATAAATTATGAAGTCAAAACCAATTGGCTAACAGAGAAAAAAACTTCTGAATAATTACTGTGTCATTCTATAATTTAGGACAGTGTTAATTATATTACACATATACTGTTCATTTTAAACAATTAAGAAAACACAATGTATGTTATGATTAAATATGACTAGTATATTATTATAATGATACACTAGACTAGATGGAAACGCCGCGTGTAAGTAGGTCAAAGAACTGTTGTGACATAGTTTACATGTAAGATAGTTTACATGTAAGATACATCGAGCGAGTAACCAAAGGTTATGAATATTAAATACTGTCTGTTTAATCATCTACCAATGTTATTGGCTGTGTTTTGTTGAAAAGCTACCGACATTAAAGTTTAGTACATTGCACTATTGAATGTGTGTGTTTAATTCCATGATCAATGATCAAGACTCATGACTGACTTAAACTGACCCTGGAATATTGTCTTTTTCTCTGGTAATCAAATATAGCTTTCTCAATCAAACATTTTCCTGCTCGGTGTGTCAAGACGTTTGTTTTTATACAACCAAGCGCTGAAGCTGATCTAAGCAAGAATGAAGCCATCATCTAATATTACCCGAGAACGAAAGGAAGGTGGATATGGCTGGGTAATTGTTTTGGCAGCATTTGTTGTAATATTCATTAACGACGGTATTATGTTTTCATTCGGAATTATTTTGGTGGAACTATTTGAGGTGTTTCAAGAGGACAGAGCGAGGACGGCAGCTGTGGGATCGGTCAAGGTTGGCGCTACATATTTCATAGGTATTTTTCAGTCGTTATAGACCACATTGTATTATCTTCTTCTGATAAAATTCATGAAGTTCAAGCTTCTTGAAATGTTCACGGATTTTTATCGTAGCAGGAACTTCTTATGTGAATCATATTGTTAATTGTTTAGTACAAATTTGCATTATTAAATATTATATAAGTAGTTAGATAAGTAAGTATTAATCCATAATATGGTAATTGCATTTATATTTATATTGTAATATCACTTGTATAATCGTATTGTCTTTAAAAATCTCCAGAAATGAAGGAATAAAAGCTGATAATAATAATACTACATTGAATGCATTTAGTCTGTAAATAATTTAATAACAAATAAGTTTTGTTTCGGTAAACATTTCCCCCTCATTTGTTGCATCATTTGTGGTCTGTCCGCTGTTTGTATACTGGCTCTCGAACAAGCTTTAAATCACGTGATCACTCCTTCTAAAAAAATTGCATTCAATTAGTAACACAGTAAATGTCCAAGGGTAATATGAAGGCTGACCCAAATGTTTTATATGGATCGGTCTTTTTCGCTTCTACTGATATCAAATATTTAAAATTTCATCTTAACCTTGCCAGCTGAAGAAGAACACATTATAATCAAGTTAGCAATAATGATATTTAATAAGCAACTACGTTTCATGACGTAAATAATGCATATGATAATTAAGTTTGCACAGAATAAAATTCTTAATTAAGAACTACATAAATTTAGAAGCAATCACAAACATTGAGTCGAGTTCATTTATCTGCTCTAACGCTTTCTCTTCCTGGGAGACATTGTTTTCCTTGTTCGTAATGTTATCAACCAGAGTTCATATGTATTATATGATGGGAATAATAATTAAAAGTTGAGGCTTCACGATACAAAGCTAACTTTTGTCTGAAATTTTGACATTTTGCAATATTTCAGCAATTATACCAGGAGGGTCCGCGTCACCTGTACCCACATCTGAAGAAGAATCAATACACTGTCAGGTTTTGTGATTAAACACAAATTTAATTCACTCATCAACATTCGCTGAGACAAAATTATATTTTAAAAACAAACAAAATTACCATATATTCGTACAATTCACCACTTTTAACAGTGAAATTATTATAAAAAAAAATAAAGTATCTTCTGAATCTCAAACAAAAAATGAATTCCTATCATATATACCGTTTCATACATAGGCGGCACAAACAATATTCCTATATACCTGTATTGTATTTCAAGTATTTAATTTTGTTTCTAAAAAACATTCAGTGCATTAAATACCGTACTTATATAATGCTGATACATTTAAATTTACTTAAATGCGTAAATTCGCGTAACGCGACCAAAGAGCAACACTAGTTTAATATATTTTTGTCGCTTCCGGGATTTGAAGCCACGGTCTGTCAGCGCCCAGCATATAAATGACGACGTCTCTGCCGACTGCCCTAATGCAACGACGCCAAAAGATATTGTCCAAAATAATGCATATATCGGCGTCGCCATTAATGTACACGGGACATATGCGAAAATTATTATTATATCTATTTTAAAATTTCTAATTTTGAAACATTTCCACTTTTATGCTTCAGTGGAGGGAAGTGACACATATCGCATTCACCTGACCACGGACAATTTCGGAAATGATTTGGGTCGCTTTCGGGAAAACACAAAAACAGCCTTTACACATAACCCTTTAATTAACTGTGTTCACACACACATGCATACACACACATACACACACACACACACACACACACACACATACACGCGCGCACGCACGCACGCACGCACGCACACACCAACAGACGCACACGTACGCACATGCACACTCACACACACACACAGACGCACACGCACGCACACTCACACACACACACACACACACACACACACACACACACATACACACACACACACACACACACACATATATATATCTATTATATAACTCTTTTATAGGTCCAGTGGCTGCATACCTTGCCGACAGATACGGTTGCCGGACTGTTGTTGTTATCGGGTCTCTCATGTCTACGTCTGGCTTGATATTAAGTGCGTTTGTTCCAGAACTACCCTACTTATATGTAACATATGGATTAATAACAGGTAAAATTGTTGGAATGCATCGTCAAATTCATAAATAAAAACAGTTTTTGGCGATGACAATATAAGGGAAAATTCATAACAATGAGCCGTGACCAAGCAGTCTAAGGCACCGTCTCAATATCACTTACCTCGCCACGCTAAGGTCGTATGTTCGAGTCCCGCTCGCTCAAAAATCTTTATGCGAGACAGTTTGTCAGTTACTTGCGGAATGACGTTGGTTCTATTCAGATTAATTCTAGGTCTTCCTCCAACAATAAAACTTGATATGCCATATATAATCTAAAATGTTTTTACAATGGCGTTAAACCCTTTTATTTGATTTTCGCGATAGCACTCTCATCTTTCAATAGATCAAAGCTTAGACAGTTGACCGAGTAATTGTTTAGCTATGAGAGATCGTCAGAGTTTCAACATGTTTTAGCAGGGCTTTCACCAGCAAAGTGTATTCCTACAAGCCAGGGTCATTATCTGGGTTTAGCAGAGAGAAACCCCGATGTCCCTGTTATATCCCAGTCTTGGAGAGACAGGAATTAAAAATGAAGATGAATGGTGCATCAGTTTGATGGTTACTTTTTATACTACTGGTGCACAAGAACTAAATGTGTGCTTTAAAATGCATTAAAATACAACAATGGGTAATCATGAAACCACCACTATTTAACGTCGGTAGGATACACAAAGTAAACACTATAATATTATATGAGCTAAATGTAAAGCATTTGAACTGTTGAACCGCCAGTCATATTTAAACAACAGCATTTATCATAACATCAAATTCTTTATGAATAAATCAATTTATTTATGTATGAATAACTTAAAGCATAAAATAGCTTAGCATAGTACACAGAAAGCGTATATGCATGAATTCAATCTTATCCAATCATGATTCAAGTGACTAATTGTATTGATGAATAATTCATGACACATAACATTTTTATGTGATGGACATGTTAGCATATGGGACATGTGTTTGTTTTAATAAGCTCGTTTTTAAGTATACAGTTGACTTGCGCCGTCATCTTCGATGCATAAAATTTTTGTGCCAGGCCGTCGGAGATATTCGTGATAAGGCTTAAATGTTTGTTATGGAACGGTAACATCAAGTTAAGGATTAGGGTATTTACCCTCTTACCTGTACAAGCGGTCACCTCTATTAAGCAGTGGCTTATTTTAAGCAGCTATATTGGTTATAATCCATTTATATGCTTTCAAAGCAAACTGACTTGCATTAAGCAACAACCTGCCTTAAAATGTCACTTTTGGTCCACTTTTGTTCATTACCTTCATTGGCTGCTCAAGACGGGTTTGGCTGTATATGAATGTATTTCTTGTAGTGATATACAAGTGATACATCTATGTATATATTTATAATTCCATGTGATATTCGTGCAATCTAGTGCAAAATGAACGTTGTATACTAATTACAGCATATTTGTTGATTGATAGTGAAATAAATTATGCATTTTGTCTTCCATTTTAACTGTTCCGAGATTTCGTGACAAAGTTCGTTTCTGTCGGCTTATTATAAATCAGGTACGTGCACCAGCGGTTATGCAGAAATGCATGTTCAAATTATAAAACAAATGCTCTCATATAATCTTGTAAATTAAATTGACCAGCAGATACTTTCAGCAGAGCACAATGCAATAAGCAAGACGCATTACTCACATTAATTGTGTAGAGTATGACATTGTGTATCGCTTCTTTTTCCGTGTAACACAATACCGATAACGTTGAAGAACTATACACACAAAGATAATAATATATTCATATTATATTAGATTAATTTAAATGCATCCATAACACTTTAAGAATATCACAAGGGGTTCAAAATAAACTACATTTTTTTAATACAACCATACATTATCAAAAAATAAAATGTAATGACACTCAATGGAATTTCAGACTGACTATAAACACATTATTTATTTATATATAAATCAATTATAGTTAAAACATTGGACTCTCATGACAAATATCTCCTCCGAAGCAAACGTTGCCATCGGAGGATACACATATTGGTATAGTCGGTATGGATGTCAACTTGAACATTGGGAGTATTTGTTTTAGGCTCTGGTAAAATTAATTTTACTGCTCTAATGGAGAGAATCCCGTCTAACAGAATAGTTTGTAACTATACACGTGTGGTGGGATCCTGCCGATCTAGATGGCAATTCGGTATGTGCTTCAAGATACTGACTCAGACCAATATGTTGTGTCCTTGAGCAAGCCACTGTATTCGGACATGTTTAGTACTGGTTCTACTCAGGAAGAGATCGAGCGTGATTTGTTAGAATTTGTTTCACAAACGGGGTAAATTAGGTAGGTTTAAAACACTGGACGCATGTTCACTTTGAGAATGAGATATAGAAGTATCGTTAATATGACCACTTTATGGAATACCGATGTTGTTACGTGTTCACTGCTTGGCTGAAATACCTAGCAGGGTCCTCCTTGTCCAAGTGGTCTAAGGCGCCGTCACAAGACCACTTACCACTCATCGCTAAGGTCGTAGGCTCGGCTCGAGTCCCGCTCGCTTAGAAAAGTGTATGTGAGACAGTTTGCCAGTTATTTGCGGAAGGACGGTGGTTCTACTCAATCTGACTCAGTCTGAGGTCTTCCTCCAAGAGTAAAACTGGATATGCCATATATAACCTGAAATGTGTTGAAAATGGCGTTAAACTCCATTTCAAAAAATACCTCAGTGGTAGTATTGCTGGTACGTATAGCTTACGGTATCATGGTATCGTGTAGGGAACTGATCAATAAATAGGAAAGCAACCATTATTTGGTTAGAAATAGGTAGTAAATTCATTTTCTAATAATGGCTGGTATTGACTTGGCACCAAATTCCTGTTTGCCACACACGCACACACATACGCACACACGCAATTTGGATGAAAAACAATGTTAGAGTTCACACATATTCAAAAACAAGATTGACTTGCTATGGATGATTATAAATGCTGAAAATAGTACTTAATTTCATATTATACATTTATGTGTTGGTAACAAAATCTCTATATGTATTTTTAAAAGTTGCCAAACACGCTGGTTAACTATATAGAGTATCGACTTATTGGCCATATTATTTCTGTGAAATGTGAGCAGATGAGCCTTTATTAACTTTACTTGTACTACTATAAAATTATTTCAGGTGTTGGCTGCGGTATGATGATCCTCCCGGTGAATGTGTCTGTGATGCAACACTTTTCCTCTAGAAAAGCACTTGCCACTGGTCTAGCTGTCTGCGGATCGGGTAATTGCCTCTTGATACATATAAAATGTGCAAAAAAAAACTGTTGCATCACATTGTTGTTTTGAATCTTATAAAACGCACGATTCTTTTTATAAAATAATAATTATTATATAACCCCAAACCAAGATACATATCTTTCAATCATATATATTCGCGAAAAGTGTGTTTATCAAGGCATTGAGTACAATTACTGTACATACCACGGCATTGAACGCTGTTGTCACTTTTCATGCATATTTGCCTTGCACCTTTGTTACTGATTATGATTATTCGATATGTGTGTGCTGTTTTGATGGTTGTGTTCTTTGTTTTATTAATCAAATATTTTCTTTTTTATATGAACATGATAGCGAAATTTATTGAACAACTAAACAACACAATAAAACCACATGATGGATTTCTCTTGTTATTATTTATGGCTTATGGGACCCGTTGGGCTTATCGAACGTGCCTCCAAACTAGAACTGTTGCTTCAGTATCACTAGTGTTGTGTTTGACGTAACCGCAATGAATAATTTGTTAGTTCGTTTGTGTGGGGTTTTGTTATGTGTGATCAACAGCATTTTAGTCTTTCAACGGAGGTTAGCGTACTTTTCCATTGTTTCTGTGATTCATAAGATGGTTAATTTGTACAATGCAACACTTTATCTCTGCAAGTTAATACTAGTTCGCCATATAATCGGAGATTCATTATATAAAACAAAGGTCAAGGTAAAAATCACATTGACGTTTGACGGAAACGGTTTCGAACTCGCCTGACCACTGGATTGCCAGTCAGACGCATTGCTGACTGAACTGGCCAGGTCGGATTTCCTATGATGAGACTTGATAAAACTGAGTCTGCTGGTGTCTTTTCTTGATTGCAAATGATCCCATAGTATTATCATTTTTCTTTAGGTGCTGGGACATTCGCTTTTAATCCCATGTCTCGATATTTCGCTGACCAATTCGGATTGAGAGGAACATTTTTACTACAAGCAGGGATATCACTTCATTGTATGGCTTGTGGGTTGCTTCTTGCCACACCAGACCAGTTGTATGATCGTATGCCGAGGGGCAGTAAGTATTACAGCATAGGATTAAAGACGAACAATAGATATACTACAAACAGAGTAACACAAGAACTGGAGCAGGAAACGTATACGGAATTAAATCATTTAACTGAACATAAAACTAATAATCACAACGAAGAAATAAAAACAACAGCAAGTGAAAGTGACAATAAAGCAATAGCGACCAAAGATAAGTGCAGGACTATGTGTAATTTTACATTACTGCGCAACCCAGATTGTTTGATGTTTCTCGTGTGCATATTTCTTGTTAGCTTGGCAATGACAATACCTTATAGTTTTCTACCTGATCAACTTTTGGAAAGTGGTACGGACGATGTCGACGCTTCATGGTTAGTCTCTTCTATAGGTAAGTACTTATATACGTATTCATTTTTTTATTCCAAATGCGCAAAACAATATTATATGTTTATTATTATCTATAATAAGGTAACGGTAAGTGCTTTTTTTTTTCATTTGCATAACAAATAACCTTGATTTATTTCTCCTCAGAAATGTGGTTTTGTATTCAACATACAGCTACGCAAAATAAAATGCAGAAAAGTGTCAGATAAAATGGAACATAATAATATTGTTAGCATACGTTTGTTTCTACATAACATATGTTTAAGCTTTGAACTAAAATCGGACCGGCAGTTTGGGGATATAACAGGATAAAATAGAAACAACATGTATAGACTTATGTTGCTAATCTGTTTTAAAGAAAAACTGGATATACGAATAAATATAATGTTCAATTTGTTTATTATATTTATGTACTATTTTTCGTGAAATTAAACAAACGAACAAACAGTCTTGCAACACAAACTGCATTTTCAACTTCAGTCGTTGAAGTACAGTTTCACTATCATAATGGACATGAAACACAAATCAGCCGGCAGCAAGATTTCATTAATTCAAAAGCTTTAGGGCGACAAAAATAATTTAGATTTATATTAAATAATCGATGTTTTACTTTAAATACTGGATTTAGAACTACACCACCTAGGTAAATTCATATGATTACAATATATATACATACATTACATTATATATACCTACATATAATAATTATGCAAATTTTATTTTCATTTCTCCTACACAAATATTTTATGGATAGGAATTCGCCACTGGTCATAAGGTAATATGTGTACCCCTCACAAAGCTTTGAAGGGACGGATACTGCCATCATCTTTGTATTGTCGTACCCTTAATCCAATCGTACATACTCGTTCAATTCCGTCATTCTTCGGAAATAGGATAATTGGTGAGGTGGTTCGAATGACCCTTAATCATTTTCCAGTGGGTTCAGCAATGTCATCAAGTACATCTGAATCACTTTTTTTTATGTAATATACACATTTTGATGGATGGATGGATGGATGGATGGATGGGTGGGTATTTTTGATGAATAGGTGGATAGATACATGTGTATGTGTGTACGTACATAGCATCTTTTATTTCGTTATAAAATACATTGTACAACATATTTTTGAATAAGTCATTATTACCCGTGATCAAACATTTCAGAATAATATTATTACAAATATACCTTAAATGACGATTTATAATTGATTTCTATCAATGATCATATACATGTGTTTCAGTTTAAACGCTTTGTATGTACGTACGTATGTATTGTATTTATTATAAAAGTTCTGTATATAAATGTTTGGTGGTGATTTAATTGAATGTTGTGTCCTCCTTGTGTTGGTTAGATATTTTCCCATATTTTACGTAAACACTACTCACTAATATTTTGCAGGGTTGGCCAGCATGTTTGGAAGGGCCGTCATAGGCTGGATTGGGGACAAACCACGTGTCAACAGTTTTGTTATGTTTGAATGTTTACTTGTGTTAGCTGGCATAGCAACATCTTTATCACCACTTCTTGATACGTTCTACACTAAATTGGTGTACACGGTCCTATTTGGATTTCTTATAGGTGAATAACTAACTGAATAATATAGCGACATTTAACTACAAGCTCTAATAAATGTTCAAATCTTAAAATGACACATGTCAATTCTCTCATTATTATTTCTCCTGATCGTGTTATATGCATGATTCAATTATGAAATTTTATTTTAAGCTTTTTGATGATGAATTAAAGAGAATTGTTAATGATTGTTAATGTGTCCACCGTGAACGCTTCTCAATGGCTTAGCAAAAAATGAGCCGGGATTGTCTTCTGGCACATTTCTCCACAGCCTTACAATGTCTACGAGGAGACAATGTACTGCATTGAGCATTGAGTCACGTGGGACGTGTAACTTTCAAAACCACAGTCAGTTGTTTTAAATACAACTATTTACAAAAGTGACCAATCATTAGCTTCAAAATTTCACACATTTATTGGTCATAAATTGTTCTTTCCAATAATAACAAATTCATATACATGTATATCCTTTATCAATAAGTTAAGATGCTGACGTTTAAGTTCACTGGACAAGACTTTTGCCCTTGAGTATTGCATATCGAATTGAAAATTTATTGCACTAGTTTTTAATAAACATTATTAATAAGTAATATGAAGTTTTATATAGTAATATTTTGAGATAGATATGTATAGGTAGATTTTATGCGTGAGTATGAGTAAGAATTCAGCATTGTCATGACTCGTTCAGGTCTCACATAAGAATTACCTCCCTTACATGACGGTAGCAAGATTCTTACGCCAATGAAATTAGAGCTGTGTAAAGCGGTTGAGCATTTTTTTTTTTGAAAATACATAAAATGTCATATTTCTTTGTGCATAATTATGGGAACATTGGAACATTTTCATGATTTCTGCCAAGATTGGATTATATTGGGAACGGTTTGATATATCGATGAAGCTATGACAATTTAAAGATGCATAGTGATACACTGCAACAAATGGGCAGAATTGTCAAAAAATGAAAGAATCAAACCATCGAAATTGTAAAAAAGAAAACCCGGTCAACCCCATGTTTTTTTCTGCATAATTGGACCAACAGAGGACTATCTTTAGGAACAAGGCACTTTTAGAACCATTGGTAATGTATCGAGTGTTTCAGAAGTGCATTTCTCTATATGAAGAACAGTACAAAATTAATTGTTGTGTGAGACGTTCAGTTTGTATAGGGCAAATTCATCAATGATTTGAGTCTGAGAATCGGTCTCAAAATCGGACATTTTTATAAATCCCATTAAACATACAACTATAGGTTAGAAATGTGTTCCTGTCTGTAACTCATCGGGTTTAAAATTATTACATTTGTGTAAAAGTACTGATATAAAAATACTAAATGGCCGGTTCGGTGATGATAGAAACATTGGACGTTTGACATTCTTATCAAATACTGGTAAAGGTGTTATTGATTATGCCATCGCATCGTATTATTTGTTTTCAATATTTAGTGAGTTTATTAAACATGATAGTTTCTCATTTTCTACACATGTACTAATTCAATTAAATTTACATGTAAAATTTAATAAAAATGTCAGTAGTGATGATATAATTACTGTTAAAGCAACACATCCGCGTTTAAACTTTTTTAAAAAGTTTTTCTGTTGAGTTGTGAGCACATTTCCCATACATAAATATATGGTCAGTGAGCTGTATATATGCTAACAAACACTATCCAGAACGCTTTAGAATTATAAAAAAAGATGTCCAAATTATAAAGCGTGACAAACGCTTTATAAATTATTTTTAAATTGCCGAGGATTCCAACTTGGCTTCAAATTGAATTATGCTAGTCGTATTAAAAAACTTCACGTTTTAGTGCGTATTGTACTTTACCTGCCTTGAAAGTCATTTTGACAATTATTTTTGACTCGGGTGAGTAACACGCTTATTTTATAAAGTGTTAGTCACGCATTATAATTTTGGCATCATTTTGTTCCGGATTGTGTTTATATGCTCATATACAGCTAATTGATCATATGTTTGTATGGGAAATGTGCTCATAACTCAATTTTTTTTTAAAGCTTAAACGTTGATGTGTTGCTTTAACAAGCTTGTTTGGATTGTAAATGAAGATGACAGGTTTAACGATATATTATTGAATGAAAGAGAAAAGTTGAATGATATTGTATCGAATATTGTTCATCTGATATTACGTTAGACGAAGGTGTCTCAACTGTTGGAAACGTTCTGTATAACGATGCATATAACATATTTGGTAAACATTATAGTAATAGTAAACCTATACACAAAAGGGATAATCCGTGGTTCACGGGCGATTGCCATCATGCTAGAAGTTAATTTAATTGTGCAAATATACGTTATCGGCAATAGAGGACGCATGAAAATTATTGTTTGGTTATAAATAAACTTCGTTATTATAGAAATGTTAAACAAACAGAAGTCCGATTTACATACTGCTGCTTATAGTAATCCCAAGATATTTTGCGACTGAATACGCAAATATAAAAAAAAAGTGTAAAAAGAATAGTAATTATTCTACAAACAATTTTTAAAATCATTCTAAAAGTTTATTTTCTGATAATGATGTATTTTGTGTCGAAAATCTTGAAGATGTATTAAATCATGACCGTATAGATGATCGCAGTATTGAGCAACTAGAGAGAGAGTTTTCTGTTGATGAAGTAATCAAAGCTATAGGTAATTTAAAACGTCAGAACAGTGCTGATGAAGATTTATTAATTCCAGAAATATTCATTAATTCTAAACATATTCTAGCACCGATATTATGTAAACTTTTTAATCATATATAAAGTAATAGTGTTTACCCTGATAGTTGGACAAAAGGTATCATAGAACCTGTTCCAAAAAAGGGGTATATTAACAATGTTGATAATTATACTGGCATTATGCTTACTAGTATCTTCTCTAAAATTTCCTCACAGTTGTTTTATCACACGTAATTTTGTCTAAACATCAAGATTTTTACAGAATGCCAATTTGGTTTCAGACAAAAAAGAAGCACTGTTAATTGTATTTTTGTTTTGCAGTCGTTGATAAATAGAATTATTCAATGTGAGAGAAAAAAAAATTATAAAGCACTTTGTTGTTTTATAAAAAAAAGCATTTGACATTGTTTACCGCAATGTAATATGGTTTAAACTATTGCAATATAATATGTCATCTAATTTTTTGAATATTTTGAAATATATGTATAACTCTGTTAGGATATGTGTTAGAGTTAACGGTAACATTACTGACTATTTCGATAGTTATTTTGGTGTTAAACAGGGAGAAACTCTATCTCCACTGTTATTTATATTGTTTATTTATGATATAGAAAAACATTTATTAAATGAAAATGTCGATCTAGTTACACTTGATGAACGGCAAATTTTATGTTATTATTCGCTGATGACACAGTTTTGTTTTCATATTCTTCAAATGGTTTGCAGATTCTTTTAAATAAACTACATGCATATTGTTCAAATTGGAATATTTCTGTAAATACTACCAAAACGGTTGTCATGGTATTTAAACTAGGAACAAGACGAGAAGATTTACATGTATATATTATGACAATATAGAGTTGGAGGTTGTAAACAAGTTTCGTAACTTAGGTGTTATGATGTCATCAAGTGGCAAGTTTTATAATACCCAAAAATCTTTATCAGACCAAGTTCTGCGTGCTTTGTTTACATTTAATACATTGTTTGATGCTGTTCCTCTTGGTGTAAGTGAAAATCTTAAACTGTTTGATAGAATGATCTTACCAATTTTAAACTATGGGTGTGAAATATGGGGACTCCATAAAGCTCCAGATATGGAAAAAGTTTATTTAAAATTTCTTAAACACTTTATGAATGTCAGATATCAAACTTCTAATGCTACAATATACGGTGAACTAGGAAAAGTCCCGTTAGAAATTAAACGTAAGGAGAGAATCCTTAAATACTGGCAAAAAAAATATCAATTGTCCTGAATCATTGATGTATACATGTTTTATTGGCGATAAAACTAAATTTGTTAAAGGTTCTTGGGCCTTAAATGTTAAATCTTTATTGAATCAACTTGATTTTAGCTATTTATGGAATGAAATGTCTATAAGCAAACTTCAAATCATCAAAGTGATTGAACGATTGTATGATCAGTACCACCAAACGTTTTATTCATTACTGAATAACATGCCTTAACTTAGTACCTATAGAGATGTTAAAACTGATATTGGTTTAGAAAAAATACATGCCATGTGTTTAAAACAATAATCACAGAATTGCACTCACAAGATTACGTTGTTCTGCTCACAAACTTGCCATTAAAGAGGGTCGTCATAGAAATATATATATAGATCAGATAAAAAATGTATATATTGTCAGATGAATGTAGTGGAAGACGAATATCATTTCGTAATTTTTTGTCCTTTCTACAGAGATATTAGAACGGATTGTCTCCCACATGTTTACTGCCGTTGGCCGACAAAACAGAAATGCATATCATTGTTAACCTCTAAACAAGCTGGTGTAATATGTAAACTTGCAAAATATATTTATTTAGCAAATAAGAGACATAATGATAATAGTACTCAACAGACAATTTATTTATTAGAATTTAATGAATGTTATAAATATGAACTTTAAAACAATTTGTTTTTATACTCTAGCCTATGATATTATTATGCTACAAACAATGGCATTGACCGCTAGCCGTGACTCAATATTGTTTAATAACAATAAGTTGTCGCTGGCGATTAGTGATCGTCAATACACTTTCAACGTCCAGGCTCTGAATACAAATGTAGAACGTCTCTTTATCCATGTGCTGTATAAACACAATCACACATACACTTTGATTTAACTAATTAATATATTTATTTTGATGAATCAATTACATGTAATGTTAGGTTTATATTGTACATTACTTGATTATATCATGCTCTTCTCACATTTGCTGTAACCGCCGCCTATACATATGTCAAAGCGACGAACATGTATGTCCATAGGCCGAAATAAACTATTGAAATTGAATTGTTACATTTTTTTTTCTGTAAGATAATCATTAAAACAGATTATTTGTGCAAATAGTTAAGGTAATTTGGTTGTTTAATAGAAGTTATTCAAATCACAATTTAAGTAAATCTAAGACTCAACATATTGACGAATTTAGGTCATCGACCGTATATTGGACATGCCTTTAAAAACTTATATGTGCAATGATATATAAATTTGATAATATACTTAATAATATGTAATTTTGATTTCAAAATGTAACACATTATATAAAATTATGCTATGTGCATGTACGATTTTTTTCACAGGCGGCTTTGTTACCATGGCGTCGATAGTTCAAATTGAAACATTTGGTTCGGAATTGTTTTCACAATCATATGGACTGTTCATGTTTTCCATTGGACTATCTAGCACAGCAGCGACACCGCTCGGAGGTATACCATATTAAATCATCAACTAGTTAGTTTGTAAAGTATCTTAATTGTTTAACATACCTTCAGAGGCAATAAATATCTGAGGCAAAATTAACTGTGTATAAAAATAATCGTTTTATTTCAAACAAAGCTTTTCCAGCTATATGTTGCAATTGTATTGGTGTGTGCAAGAAAATTGATATACATAATTTAACATTCTTTTAAACTATTAGTATGTATATATCGAAATAAACAAAGCCTACTACACAGAAAGACTTTGCATCACTTAGATAAACAACAATAAAACATTTGAGTTCTTCATCGATTTTCTTAAAATTTATTTTGTTTAATAATAAACATCTTTCCATCTGTCCAGAAAAGTTTCATCAAAACATATTCTGATTATCACTTCTTTCTATTGATTTGAAACATATATCCTATTTATACTGTTCAAAAGCAAGATTTATTGTATATATACTGTTTAATTGCAAGGATTGTCGTGTTTACACGGTAAAATCTCTACGATTATTGTGTTTACACGATAAAAACTCTGGGACTATTGTGTTTACACGGTTTAATATTTAGAGATATTGTGTTTACACGATTAAAACTCTAGGATTATTGTGTTTACACGGCTAATTCGTTAGGATTCTTATGTTTACACGTTTTTTTTTAGGAGTATTGTGTTTGCACGGTCAAATTTTAGGATTATTGTATTTATACTGTAAAATCTCAGGACAAGCGCGATTACACCGTAAAATATCAAATATTATTGTATTTATATTGTTATATCTTTAGGATGTTTGTAATGATACTGTTTACCATCACGGATCTATGCATTTATCCAGTTAAATCTCTAGAAGTAATTTATACTGTTGAATATAAATGAGTAATGTATACTCTTTAATATCTACGATTGTTGTTTTTATATAGTTAAATATCTAGGATTATTGTATTTACACTGGTAAATATCTAGGATTATTTATTTTAATTTTTTAGGTTGGTTGTTCGACAAGACAGGAAGTTACGATATTACCTTTGTTGTGGCAGGATGTGAAATTCTTCTTAGTGCCCTCGTAGTACTTCTACCAAAGATTGTTTCTCTTTGTCAATACACACGGAATCATCCATAAATATGTTACTATAAGGAATGTACCTGTAGCATACTCCTCTAAATAAGTTATATAAGGACCACAAAAATGAATGAGTTTTGATTTCATTTTTTTTTTCACCGACTACAACATTTCTCAAATGAATCTATATTGACTCTAGTTATTAGCAACACATGTAAGATTATGTAATATCGGATAACAATAACAAGCATGTAAAAGATCAACATGTTACTATCCAAATAATATATGTCCATGAATTTGCAATATTCTGTTCATATATATCTAAATATTATTTGAAATATATTCTTTGCATTATGAATGAGCCATTAGACTATTAGAATATGTTTTGTTAGAAATTGATTATGTTGTGTTCGATTGAAAACACCATTATCAGAGCAATACAATTAGAAATACATGCCATAATTGTCAAAATGTTTTGATATTTTTAGGAGTCTAAAGTATTTTAATTTGTTTAATGCTATATTAATTGGAAACAGATTCAAGAATAAATAACGTAAAGGAATGTTTTAGTTGCCTATGTTTATACTCATTTAAGCAGCATGGCATTTATATGACATCTGAGAGTTTCGTGTGCTGTTCAGTTTGATTTTTCTTTGAGACAATGTTCACCTACAGCCTGGCATTACACCGTTATTATGTGTCATTTTTATTAATGCCTTACATGTACAATCATGACATCCTGACATCACAACACCAGGAAAAGACAAATACACAGTTTTATCAACAAATCTTTGTAATTAACCAATTAATCTGGAAATAGTCTGATAGTGTCCAGAATGATGTTTTAATGTCCTTAAATCTTTTTTAAATATTTAAGTGGAGCAAGGATGGAGCTTTATTTAGAGCTTTGCAGTTATTGTTTTTACTACATAAACATGCTTTGCAGTTGTTGTATTTACTACATAAACATGCTTTGCAGTTATTGGTTTTACTACATAAACATGCTTTGCAGTTATTGTTTTTACTACATAAACATGCTTTGCAGTTGTTTTTTACAACATAAACATGCTTTGCAGTTGTTGTTTTTACTACATAAACATGCTTTGCAGTTATTGTTTTCACTACATAAACATGCTTTGCAGTTGTTGTTTTTACTACATAAACATGCTTTACAGTTATTGTTTTAACTGCATACAAAAAAGTTTTTTTTAATATTTCTTTATGTTTTTAACACAGGAAAACAAAGAGTAGTGTAAATTTGAGGGGGGCTTTAATATTGACGTTATGGTATATAAATGTCATGAATGATGCTATTCAATTGACCTGACGCTGGCTGTAAATCAAACAAGTCGATAATCCAATCATCAATCGATGTTGGTAGCTACTCTGGTAATATCCTTTGACATGCAAACTGTCTCTAAGTAAACACTACGTTGTATTTACTCGGGCAAACAACACCACGTGACCAATGGGTGGAGTGATGATCGCTCTCGCGTCAGGACAATTGCGTCACATATTACAGCATTTTATATCATGACTACAATGGAGAGAGTTCTTTTCTCAGATAGTTAAAATAAGCTTGCTTGCGGCTAAACAATTAGAATAAGCCTGCTTGCGGCTAGACAATTAGATTAAGCATGTTTGGGGCTTGACAATTAGAATAAGCCTGCTTACGGCTAGACAATTAGATTAAGCATGCTTGGGTTTAGACAATTAGAATAAGCCTGCTTGCGGCGAGACAATAGGAATAAGCATGCTTGGGGCTAGACATTTCAAATAAACATGCTTGGGGCTAGGCATTTCAAATAAACATGCTTGGGGCTAGGCATTTAAAATAAATCTTCCTAGAACTATGAATTTAAAGTTAGCCTGCTTGGGGCTAGACATTTCAAATAAGCCTACTTGTCGCAAGCTAGTTAAAAAGTATACTTAATCAAAGGGGGGAGAATCAATATCACACGAAACTGCTAGAGATGATACGTTTGAAGTGTCGGAACGTCGCTTCAGAAGTCAGAAGTGATTTATCGTTTCAATTTTGGTTATATGTGCAGATTTGCTACTGACCTTCTGGGTATTAGAGTAATCTATTTCACCGATATAGATCAGTGCAATCTACACAATTCCAGATTCCTTCAAAACAGTTACATGTACGTATCATGTCCGGATACGTTCATATTTATAAAAATATTCTGCGAGGAAGGTGGTTTATTTAATTTAAACGAAACATTTGGATGACGTAAGTTTGTCTGTTTTGCCCAGGTTCATTTTCATTATTGTCTACTATGTACATAAGTAGATATCAGGTAAATGATTCTGTTACCACTACGAATAAAAGTAATGTACGTAATTTGAAGAATTCTTATATCGGTCCTAGCTCAGCTTTAGATGTAGATACACCTTAATTCGAGCATAAGAATTAAATTTCATCATATTTTTTATGCATTTATAGTGGTTGACCATTGCATGATATAAACTACAGTTATTTTGTTCAGATATGGAATCAAATTATATGACCAGTTATACAGGATCAAGAGTACACAAAGACGATAACATAAACTTAAACATGACGTATATCCCGTGATAAAGTGTTTTCTTTATCAGTTTCTACAATTATCACAGGCACATGAACGGGTTCAGTTGTAAAAAACCGTTCGAGTAAAAGTCACAGATGGAAATAATCGAAGTTTAAGTATAAATTAAATATTTGTGATATCATTTTTAAAACGAAAACAAACAGACATAGTGTAAGTTTGTATGAATGACAGATTGTCGATGATTGATGAAAAGATTTCGAGGAATGTATAAATGTACTAGTTGATTATAGTAAACTAATTGTATATTAGACTAATTAACTTAATGGATTCGGTGCTTATAAGTATAATTGTTTATTTTATTATCATTTTAATTGATAAGATGATTGACCTATCCAACATATTTGAAGATTGATCATAAAGCCAAGGATGTATTAACCTTATGCAGCCGTATGTAACTAATTAAAAGTTCACCTACTAATGTAGGAACATGTATTAGCTTATCTTATTCCACCTCAGTCTAAGACAATGTTGGCGTTGTAATTAATTCACAACAACGGAATTTACGATTTTTGGGATCTTTTCAGATGCTCATTCCAAACATCGTAAATTCCGTTGTTGTGAATTTAATTATATCTCTTTATGAAATTAAATATATATGAATTCACTGTATCTTTATGATCCAACGGGTTTATAAATCTGTCCTTTATATAGTATGTGAGAAGTCATGAATCCTTAACTGGATCCTACTCATATAAAGCTATCACTTCATGTATGTAAATTTGTCCACCCTGTCCAGATGTGTTGCATGTAATTCCATAGTACTTAAGTCATGGTCGACACCAAATTTATTGGTTTGGCAGAGGCCTTGATATTGTATCTATGGTTTGCATTGTAGCTAGGCGCACTCGCCGTAGTCTGGTCTGTACATTTATGTCTTTGTTATTCACAAATAATTATCTCCATATATATATATCATGCATTGTGAATGAGCATCTGAAAAGATCCCAAAAATCGTAAATTCCGTTGTTGTGAATTTAATTATCTCCCTTTATATATATATATATACACCGATATAATTATTAGGCCAATCAACATCGCTTATAGCGCAAATAAATGTGATTATAGTATCAGTTGTTCAGTTTAACGAGAATCATATAGTTCTCATATGATCGAATTCGTATGTGAGAAACATATGAAAATAATGCTTTGTTTCATATTTTCGTCGTGTGATTCTCAATGTCGCACGGTTTTATTTCATGAATCATTTTACAGGAGATTCATATGAGAATAACATATTCTCATATGATAAAACGCATGAAAATATTACATGAATTTCATATGCTTATTTCTCATTATGAACAATTGACATATGAATCTCATGTGATAATCATAATATGCACATTATTTCATACGAACATCATATGCGGCACTACAACACATGCCGTGCGTTTTCATTGGGGGTTAATAGACCTGATATCAGGTTCTGGTATAGACTAATAAATGTATAACATGTATTTCATAAGTTTGAAATATGTTTTTTTCTTCCTAAGACCGTCATAGACTTGAGTGCATGAAACATTTTGCTCATATGCGCCGATGTGTTTAAATTTACTGATGAATGCACCTAACGACTTTACACATACACCGCTTATCTCTTTTATAGGTCCAGTGGCTGCATACCTTGTCGACAGATACGGTTTCTGGGCAGTTGCTATTGTCGAGTTTCTCATGTCTTCTACTGGCTTGGCACTGAGTGTATTTGTTCCCGATTTACCTTACTTATATGTGACATATGGATTAATAACAGGTACACATCTTCAAATGTATATACATGTATACACATTAATAGCATAGTTACGCATGCTCGTGTGTGGTAGCGTAAGAAAATGAAATAAAATGGAAGACAAATAATGGACACGTAATAAGTATTCAACTTGTTATTAAGCTAAAGAAAGAAAAATAACACATGATTTACAACAATGAGGCCGCCCTTTAAAAACAGGTTTGCCGTGCTCCTCGGAATGACAGCTATCCAAACTTTGTATTGACTTTGTAAACGTTTAATTGTTTTGTTGATTTCTTTCCACAGCACAGCAAACAAACAATTTTTAAGGATTGCCTGAAATAATTCACTAGCGTAGTTTGTCTACCTAATTAAAGATGAATGTGCATATTCTCTAACAAATTTGTAAAGATATCAAGTAATCCCTAACACCAAGTTTTTTAATCATAATGAAATGAAGAATAGTTTGAATTGTTTGAATTTTATATGCAGATATTGAATAACTAATATAAACTACAAAGAGTATACTAGTAGTATATAATTCATTTTATAAACGTTTGGATTCCTGAACCGCTGCCAAAATAGAAAGTTCACCTAGGCGCATTTCACTGACCTTTGGTCAGTTTCTAATGAGACGCAAAACCTCACGGTGACTAGCCGGGCCCGATTAGCTCAGTCGATTACGCGTCTGACTATCAATCCAGGGGTCGTGAGTTCGAATCCACGACCGGCAACAGTCTCCGTGATGATTGATATACTACATTGTGTCTCATTATCATTCGTCTCTCACCACTGATTCGAGTAGGGAAGTTATCAGTTACTTGCGGAGATGGGGTGTCCTCGATTACTGGTTAATCCCAGGAAACAGTGGTTAGGTTAACTAATCGTCTCTTAGTCATCGATGGCATAAAAATGACGCCAAATATTCAATCAAGCAATCACGGTGACTAATCGATACGGTCCTCGTTGCAAAATTGGAGTTACCCATCCCATTGTTGTATGCAAAATGACTTCTCGAAGCTCAAAACAAAATAAGTATGTCGCGTTTAGATCTTTTTTTTATAATAAATATAATAATAATAAATAAGGTCCTTTTGGGATAATCGTAATGTAGAAGGACTTTTAACTCTCGTTAATAGCCTGCATTTGATCTTGTTCGTATATATATAAGTGTCTGAAATATGAAAAGTAAGTGAATGCATGCATGAAATAATATATTCTCTGATGATATATATAAATATGCTTAATATTATTATAATGAACCATTATAAATGTTACAATTGTTTAGAAAAAAAATGAGCATCTAGAATGCGTCATTTGTTGTGAAACACATATTCACTGTATAAATGTGTGTTCAATTGTGTCGAGTAAGGGATAGCTATAAAATACGACGTACTGTTAAATTTAGGTTTTTAGAATGCGTGGTTGGCGGTGCATATTAACGTCATTTGTATTCAATTTAGACACTGGAACATTAAAGCCATTATCACGTGCTTGAGATAAAGACAAAATGATCTGAGCAGGTCATTGTCGGTCATTGCCCGGCGGTAACTATAACGTATTTTTTTCATTATTTGATGTTTTCTATATCTTTATAGTTCTATGTAAGAAACATTATGTAGTTCTAGGAAAGCCAAAGATATTAAAATTTAGTCAAGAAATTTAGTCAATACTTTATTTTTTGTTTGATGTTAATAATAAATTTAAGAATATATTACAGAGTCCTGTAGTTTTACCAGCTATAAACAAAATCCAAATCGGTTAATTTGATGACAAAAATTCAATGCGGACTTCTTAAAGTTGAGTTGAATTTTGAAAACTCAATGCTCATTTCAATAGACTTTTGCTGATTGGATAAGAATTTTGAAAACTCAGTGCTGATTGGAGTAGAATTTCGAAAACTAAATGCTGATTGGAAGGGTATTTTGAAAACTCAATGCTTATAAGAGTAGAATTTTGAAAACTCAATGCTGATTGGAGTAAAATTGGAGTAGAATTTTGAAAACTCAATGCTGATTGGAGTAGAATTTTGAAAACTCGATGCTAATTGGAGTTAAGTTTTTAAAACAATTCTAACCCACTTCTTTACCAAGTCATCTGCAGCCCCACTAATTCTGTGACCACAGCGCTTTGATTTTACTTACTAGGTAGAAAATTCAATATTTTCTGATAATGATTGTCAGACTGTAGGTATCGCGCAACGAATATTTGCATATAAAATGCCTGCAGCAGTATGTCATGCTTTGTGGATATTTACAAATTAAGAATAAAATATGTAACATTTTCGTTTGTTTTTTTTAAATAGAGTTGTCATTACCATCTAAGTATATATTTTGTATGTTTATAGAAAGCCCTTAAGGGAAAATATGCTTCCTCTGTTAGAAATACAGTGGAATCACTTAGTCTCGAAAGAAATTCTGATATGTGCTTACGTTCTCAACATGTTCAGACAAGTATTTAAAGACGCCGGCACTCACTGGACTAGTTCCAATGAGTTTGTTTAATGAATGCCGACGTGACATTTCTTTTGATAAAGGGACGCGTGTTTTTTTTTTGTTTGAGACGTAAAGTGCATTACTGAAAATGTGACAAACTGGAGAATTAGTAACTGTTTATATTTGATCGAAAAACATAAAAAGTGTTTAAATGAAATCCAATTTTCATTTCAAATGAAATTGCTTTGTTAAAGTTTTTGCGGTAAGATAAGTCATAAATAAACCCATATAGTGTTAAAATGTATTTGATATCCACGTGTCCCAGTTCATCTATACCTGTCTGAATTGTAAACTTATAAAGGTTGATTAAGTGATTCATGTAACTTAACTGTAATGAGGACATCTTCACTTATATTTAATAAATAAAACATGACACAAATATTTTTTCAAATATTTTTCAGAAAAAAACGTCCCTTTTATATAAAAACTTCAATTTTAAAACGTTCTTTAAAGGCTTAAACTTTTTGAAATAGAACTACAGAATCACTTATCATTATTTATATCTGGGTGATTTCCTAAAACCTAAATAATGTACAATATATCATTAATTTTGGTATTTTGGTTACATACAGGCTGTAATGAAAATATTAAAACATGAAGTGATATATAAATCATTTAATTAAGATGTGTCATGTGTTCAATAATTCTATATCAGCGTGTGAATGATATGTCAAAGAGTCCTCCGTGGCCGGGTGATCTATGGCGATCTCTTACCTATCACCACTGAGGTTGTAGGTTCGAGTCCCGCTCACTCCATAATCTTTAAGTGAGAAAGTTAGCCAGTAACTTGCGTAAAGACGTTGGTCCTCCTCAGATTCATTCTGCCACCAAAATAACTGGAACGTTTTAGTGCGTTAACAACAGTAAGACTGTATATGCCATATACATCCTTAAATGTGTTTAAAATGACGTTTAAACAACTAATAAGTTAAAATATTATTATTAAGGTAACTACAACATTTGTATGCTTATTTATTTTCATTGTAACAAAATGTATTATAAGCAAGTCTCAGTACAACCAACATGATTATCTATTTTAAAATATATAGCAAATATTTACTCTACTTTTAAGTGTGTGCAACTTATTCAAAACAGGCTCTATGTAACCTATATAAGAGTCAGAGGTAAAGTTCAACAACAGTAAGACAGTTTGTCACACAGGCGTCATACAGGTGCGCGATGATACATATATGTCCATGCATGTCATTTTTAACTTATATTCTATTATTGTGTGATAACTTCACCCCAGTGACCTAGAGTAGTAAATGTTACCTATTTACTGTCTGGCTAAGCAACCTTGCAGGTCTAATCTAATTTCATTAAATGTACTGTTTGCTTATTAATGTTATCAGTCAGTCCGAGGGATGAAATAAAACATTCTGATATACTGTTTGACATAAACGATTGTTAACTAAACAAAGTGTTTAAAATACTAGTTGCCAGTTACATGTACTTGCTCTGGTTCTACTCAGATTCATTCTAGTAAGGTCTTCCTCCAACAATAAAGCGGGATGTGTGATAAATTATCTGAAATGTGTTGAAAATGGCGTTAACCCCCCTAAAAAATACTAGTTATGTTATGTTAAAAGTAAAACAAAACAACTATATAAAATACTTTTATCATACAAGTACGTATATCATGTTGTTAATACGTAAATCATTTTAAAGCGTCATAACCAGTTAGTTATTTTTTTAATTAAAACAATAACTGTTAAATAGAGAAAACCGTGTTATTGTCTGATATTATCAATTTTATCAGGTGAGGGTTAGAAAAAAACCTGGACGAGGCTCTGCCGAGTCTTTGTTTTTTTCGTGGCGAACCTGATAAAGTTGATAATATTAGACACTTACATGTTATTCTATTTATCATGTCAATATTTCTAATTCGTGTTTTATTCATTTTAAGTAGGATTAAAAGTAGTTCTGCCCAGGTCAAAATGTAAAATTATACATCACGACGTCATGAAGTATACATAACGACGTCGTGAAGTACACATAATGACGTTATGAGTCTGATAAATTTGCATTGACGTGATTAACCTTTATTTATGAGGCGGCTGTTTATCAACGGAAATGAATGCATTGACATGATAAAACTAATATTCATCATAAATTGTGACTATCTGGATCATATATGGTCTATATAGCCATTGTTGATCGTAAAAACATGTATTTAAGCTCCCTATTATCACCGTTATTTGAATTAAACCTGAACCGTGACATAACGTAAACGATTAAGTATATTTCATCTCGGTTATATCCGTAAACGTCTGTATACTTACGGGGATCATTGATTTGAAAATTAAACGATTAAGTTTAAAGTTAGAGTTATACCACCGTTCTGGTTGTATTAAAACATAGCTAGTAGTTATGCAGTGTACTGTGAGTTGTCGCTCGGGCGAACCGAGTTTAAATCCCGCGAGACGCACTATGTTTATTTTGTTCATTTCCCTAGCAACACTATTTTTTCTACAGTGATCCACATCATGCTTCTCATAAAAATATGTTTATTTTGTTTTGCTATTGTATTTCGCAAATAATATGTAAATATATATTAAGAGGGTCCAAAGGAAGATTAGTTTCAAGTTAAGACTTTCATTTATTCCTTCATTCTACTTCATAAAATCATGTTTATAGCCATTCAAATACATGAATTATAAGAGAACACCACATGGTATACAACACAACTATTGACATAGTAAGACTGTGTGTAGAGCAACAAATGTTTGGAATAAGTATGACGAGGAAAAAACGTGTAAAGTTAATAAAGTATTTTATAATAATTGACATTTTTTAAGATACTGAATATAAAAATGTTAAAAAGTTATCGTCACTTGTATGATTATTACCTAGACATATGAATAATATTTTTTAGATAACAAGAACTAAGTGTTTTTCCCTTTTTCTATTTATTGATACATGTACAATAAATCTGGACATAACTTAATCCTGCTAAGTTCATTCGGGTCAGTGATTTGATGGTTAGTAGGTGGATTTATTAGATTTGACTAAGTTAGGTTGGATTGATTGATAGGTTTCGAATCGATTCGAATAATTGATTGATATCTAAATATATATAAACCACATTATTTCACACCCGTATGATTTAAACCAATTGAAAACTTTTGTTTACATCACGTGACGATAAAATAGGAACCAGTATTGTACTGTACGATTTCATATGCATTTACGGTTTCTTAAGACTATAATAGCATCATCAGAAACCTACAATCCAAGAAAACCATATTTTTTTCGTATTGGACTCGATCCCAAAAATCCATATTTTTTCCATATTGGACGGGACAATTCGTACGTTTTTTTACCCTTCCGAGTCGTTCGGAGTTACTCCCCTTGTATAAAGTGTTTCGATAGTTTATTGTTTTCAAAGTTGAAAATTGTACAGTTTTGTTATATCACGTAAATACACAATGACATAATTTTTATGAAAAATAGGAAATTTTCAAATTGTCAATAAAATCCGTTATGTAAATGGTACTTTTCCCGCCATTTGTCATTATTTATTATGGTGTGTAATAAAGAGGTCATTTATCAGTGTTGAGTACAATACTGAATTCATTTGGACTCGTACGCAGCAGTAATAATCCATATTTGGACTCGGCTTCGCCTCGTCCATATATGAAGTATTACTGCTGCGTACTCATCCAATAGAATTCAGTATTTTACTCAACACTGTTAAATAACCTCATATTATTAATCACGTCAATTGTATCTAGTGCATAGCTATCCATGTCAATGAATTACAAGAGACTATCACATGATACACTATGGAATTAACTAGACAGTAAACTGTGTGCAAGTTGCTTAACTGTATATCAAGTGTTAATATCTAATAAATGATACCGTTGACAACAAAACAAAAGTATGTAAGTTCAAATCTAATAAATAAACATTTTTTATATTTTCATGCACGCATACACAGATAATATAGATAATACGTTGTGAGTTATTTCCCTTGATAAGTTTAACGACATTTGCAAGAAGGCCATGCACACAAAATTCTAGTAAGTATTTTTGTTAGAGATGTGTTTCATTTTGCATTTGTGTATCAAGAAAGTGATTTATGTCACGATGGGTACAACGTACACGGTTATAGCCATAAAATGATAAGATTTTTCTAAAATTCAGCAAAGTAAGTTCAAAACTTATTATCAAGAATAAGTTTTTTTGTTACTACAACATAAACTGTCTTTGTGATTATTAAGTAAATTGTGTATAAATGCTCTATAACACGGGAAATCACTCAAAACTATACGAAAATGATGACACCTTTCGGCCTCTTCATTTTATCTACGGGTGCCATGTGCACATTTTACTCAATATTGTCTTAGTTTTGCCATGTTGTGAAAATTCTGAATCAAAAAATTTAGTAAGTTAAACACAAAGAACAAGTATGCTAAATTTAAGGGCTGTATCTAATGAAATGGTCGAGCAATAGGACTAAAACGAAAATCGGAGGTGTACCGGGTATTGAATTGTTCTCACAAAGTTATTGCATTTGTTTGTGCTGTGGATTGTCATTTAACAAATTTAATTTGATAATTAGAATTTAGTGTGACATCGTTCTGAAACAAACACATTTCATTCAATTGATGATCTTTGCACATGTTACGTGTAGTCTTAAAAAAGTAGATTTTTATGTTTTATTATCTTTATTATAAAAAAAACTAGTATTACAATTAAATATTCGTTTTGTTTTAATACACATTAAATATTAAACATTTAAATACGGGTGGCTTTTTATGAGAATTTTACATTTACAGCCTTTCCTACCGCGCACGTTTGCGTTTGATTTGATGTATATGAACTTGATTTAAATACGTCTCTCTCTCTAAAACTGTCGTATTTGCCGAATTTCTGTATTGATGGTTAGAAAATGCGAGTTAAACCAAAATGGACAATCAGTTGTAATCCGTTATAATAAAACTAAAGACGAACACAAAGTCATATTGCATGACTGATAGTCTTTATCATCTTCGTCGCTTGGTTTTCTGAAAGTGACCTCCACAGCGGCTATTTCAATAATATCTTATTCCAAAGAATGATGGATTGATTGAAAAGTTAGCGTCACTTTTATGCCATGGAGGGCTTATAGAGGTTAAGTTAACATAATCACCTTTTTTCGGGAATCAGTACTTGAGCACTTCCATCTCTGCCAGTTAGTGATAACTTTCTTATTTGAATTCAGCGGTGAAAGATGAATGATAATGAGACACAGTGTCGTATATCAATCATCACGGAGACTGTGACCGGGTAGGGACTGAGCTAACTGGGCCCGGCTCCGAGGAAAGACAAACTTGCATCTTGTCTAAATTATTTGTCAAATAATATAAAATAAGCAAACACAAATAATATTAAATGTAGGCGACAGTGTAACAATATATGACAATGGCCGTGGTAGTCCAATTATTTGAATCAACGATCATGACTTTTCACTATCGTAGCTTCGACTTGTGACAATCGTAATTTTGACTTGTAACCATCGGTGTTTCGCCTGCCTGCTGTTCATGCGCGCTGATGGTAAACAAATGCCGACGTCATAAACTAATCTACAGTTATAAAAGCGCATGGTTCGGTCCAATAACACTAATTATAATAAGTGACGTAGAAGGGCAGACTATTATAGCACCCATTTATAGCTGGGAACATTAAGCCAGCCACAGACATTAAGCCAGCCACAGACGGACGGACGGACGGACACAGACAGACAGACGAATAAATTAAAAATAGAAATACTAAAAAGACGGAGATATTGCTCTATATGAGGGACGTAGCAAGTCATATTATTCAATATATTCAAATAAAATGGATTGTAAGCGAATACATAGTAATGCTGCATATGTATTGCACTGTTACATAAACATTAATTCAGAGAATCTCAAGGTGACCTATTTGAAGCTACAGAAATATCAATTGCGCATGAGAAATAGGATGACGAAACAACGATGGTGAAAACGCGAAACTACGATGGTGAAAAGCCGAAACTACGATGGTGAAAAGTCTAAACAACGAAGCTTCGATGGTGAAAAGTGGAAACGACGAAAACTACGGTGGTGAAAAGACGAAACTACGACTATTTCGACTAATTACTATTTCGACTTCTCACCATAGTTGTTTCGCTGTTTCGACCTTTCACCATCGTAGTTTCAACTTTTCACCATCGTTTGTTCGTTGTTTCGTCTTTTAAACATCGTAGTTTCGTTGTTTCGAATTTACTTGATTTGATAAATATGCCGCGATGGCACCCAACGGTACACCGTAGAAATGTTATAAGAATCCCATTACACTTTTTATTCAAAGAATAAATTTGCCTGAACGTTTGTCTTTTACAAACATGATTAAGGCTTGCATGACAGAATCCTCTTTGATCTGTGTCAGAAGTCGCGTACACATTTAGTGCTATTTTGTTTCTGGGTTTACCTAGTGGTTGTGGAGTTCATAATAGCACTTTATTATATTTGTTTTTGTTTTACTGCAGATATTATTTTTGATATTATTGAGAATGTATTTCCTAGATTTTTTTAACGTTTACTACAACCCAGTCTATATTAGCGGAGATATACTAGTATTGTCTAATAATCAAAACGGATGGAATAATGATAGAAGGTATTATTGATTGATTGATTGATTGATTGATTGATTGATTGATTGATTGAATATTTAGCGTCATTTTATGTCATCGGGGGCTAACAGACAATCAGTTAACATAACCACTGTTTCCTGGGATTAACCGGTACTCGAGCACACCCCGTCTCTGCAAGTAGCTGATAACTTTCCCACTTGCATCAGTGGTGAGAGACAAATGATAATGAGACACAATGTCGTATATCAATCATTCGAACTCACGACCCCTGGATTGATAGTCAGACGCGTAACCGACTGAGCTAATCGTGCCCGGCTAGAAGGTGTTAAAAAATAGTTCTACAAAGCATCATCGCGATTAACTATTATTATAGTTTATCTCATGACGGTGACATCAAAATAAAATCAAGTATATGTACAGTAAAACTTCTATGCCCGGTCATTTATTCCGACCCTCGAGACACTAAAAAAATATATTGATTGTTCAATTTCTGTTACTATAAAAAATAAACATACACTATATAGTATTGTACTAGTATTTATATGTTATATTTACACTCAACAACTCAATATAAGGATTTCACAGAAAATACTGTTTTTAGTCAGATGTTAGCTATAGGCCTATCAATAATATATATAATAATTAAAATTAGCTCAGCCAATGGTAATCAAACTTCATTTATAAAATAGCAAGGCGATTTTTATTATAAAATCAAATTAAGATACTTTTTTATTAATTCTCTGATGATACGTACATGTATGAACACTGCAATAGATCGTTGATACGAAATGTCTTAAAATATCGAATATCGCTACGAATCAGATCTTTAATGAACTAGCAATTAACACTGGCTACATTTTTTTTCTATAATTTGCAATAAATTTTACTTGATATATAAACCACATTATTAAGCACGTCAAGTGTACCAAGTACATAGCTATTCATGTAAATGAATTACAAGAGACTATCACGTGATACACTATTGAATTAACTAGACAGTAAAACTGTGTGTAAAATTGCTAGTCGGTATATTAAGAGTGTTGGTATTTAAAACAATGATACAGTTGGCAAGACAACAAAAGCGCTTAAGTTTAAATAATACACTTTTTACATTCAACGTTCTGGTGAAACGAAATAGAATCAACTTAAATGTGAAAATATCGGTCATTGTGTAATTATGACAATTTTGTAATTACGATTTGACACTAATTGACGTTTCCCGTCAAGGCGTCATTTCCTAATAATTATACCTAGGCGTAATTTTATCTGAAGACAATTTCTTATCACTTGTTATGATAAGATAATGAGCATTGCTTTGTTTGTTAAGTATAAGTAGACTGGATCGTCTCAACTATAAAACACATTTCAGTCCTATTCTACCGACAGTGAATCTGTTTGTGACTCCGACACAAACTTCTGTGTTTGTGACTCCGACACAAACTATCAAAACACATGCGTAGTAGTTCACTGTGGATTTCTGTTTTAGCTATAGGTTTGTTTATTTCCAATATAAGTTTTGTTATTAATAACTTATCAGTTATTCCTTTTTTTGCCATTTTACCGTATTCAGTTTCGTTCAACTGCGAATAATTTTCAAAACAGATATATTTATTGTTATTGTATATAGCTATTTAAAAGACAATGTTTCTCTAATGCGTATCATTAAAATATAGATATAATGTATAAAACACAGTGCAGTGATAAAGAATATAAGGCAAGTTCTCAGAAGAGGAGACAGTTGCATAATAAAACGTTTTGATAAACACTTATATCGTATTAGTTTCAGAATTTTCCTAACAGTGGCACCTAACAGTTAAGGTAAACATTGTTTACGTATATTTAAAGTGTCTGATATATTTATGAAAAATAATGTGTTTTTGGTTGGTGCCGATTTTAATATTGAGATACCTATGTCCCAACTCTGCTACTATTCATGTATACACAATGCATTAAACTGTAGATATACGCAGAGGCAATAATGGCATTTGTTAAAATAACTGATTTTTATTTTTAACTTCAGATTGTTGAAATAAAGAAATGAAAACATATGACTGTCTACATTGATTCGACAAAATGAACCAGTTGAAGGTTGAGGACAGAGTCAACACACCAGTCAGCAAATATGAGCCCTACTACACGGAGATATACTTAAGAAGTAATGTTTTTGTGGCATGTGTGTAATAAAACGTTTATAATTAGTTATCAACTGCAAAATTATCATTTGCTCAAATGAACTGAAAATAAGACATTTTTCGTTTGTAATGTAATCAGACGTTTACATTTAAGTTACCAATAAACAAATATATTTGGATATTTATGTATCGAGGAGAAGCCTTTATATACTGGAGATAGGCGATTTGTGCGCCAGGTGTGTATTTAACCATTGTCATTGGAAATGCTAACAAACCTCTAGAAAAAGAATTCGTTTGATTGTCACGTTTGCAGCAAAATATTGTCTGGGAAAAGCATACTTAACACGTCACCTTCTGATGCATACGGGGTAAAATATTTGCATGTCAGGTGTGAAATGAGACATACATTTAAACAGTCATTCAAACTACGCTTTTAAATGTCTAGTTGATATTAATGTATTAACAGAGGTATCAAATCAATAATCAAAGGTGGTATACTTACAATATATCAATTGTGTCGTAAAATAATAAGCAATAAATACGGATACATACTGAAGAAAGTACATTCTTCTGCAATCTGTTTCCATAATTGATAAATAAAACACGCACGAACGGGTACATATTGGAGATAAATGATTTAAACATCAGGTGTGTCTTTATCTATAAAAATGCAACCGAATCTCCAGAATAACAAATCGGTTGAGTGTCATGTTTGCAGTAAGCTGTTTACGTATCAGTCAAGTTTAACACGTCACTTGCGGGTACATACGGGAGAAAAACCATTTGCATGTCAGGTGTGTAATAAAACATATGCAAATTCATCCGACCTAAAGGTTCACAGAAAGATACATACTGGAGAGAAAACATTTGCGTGTCGGGTGTGCAATACAACATTTACACAGATATCCCAACTGAACGAACACAGAAAGATACATATGGAAGAAAGGCGATATGAATGTGAGGTTTGTTCTAAGAAATTCAAATTGCCCAGTCGGCTTCGATATCACATACGGCTACATACTGGGGTAAAATCTTTTGAGTGTAAAAAGTGTAAAAAGACATTTAGACTTTCATCGCAACTAGATTCCCACATGAAGACATATACTGGAAATAAACCATTTAAGTGTCAGGTCTGTAATAAAATATTTGAATACGCATCAAATCTTAAAATACATACGAAAATGCATACTGGAGATATGCGTTTTGAGTGTATGACATGTTTTAAGAAATTTGCGACGGCGCGAATTCTCAAAAGACACATACAGATACATACTAGAGATACACTTTATGAGTGTAAGGAATGCAATAAGACATTTGTAAATTCATCTAATTTACACTACCATATGCGGGTACATACTGGAGAGAAACCGTTTGAATGTAAGGTGTGTAATAAGACTTTTGCACGTTTATCGCACGTAAAAAGCCACATGTACATACATCAGCCATTTACGTGTAAGATATGTCCTAAGAGATTTAAGGAATTGTCCAGTCTGCAAAATCACATGCAGATACATACTGAAAATGAACTATTTGAGTGTAAAGAGTGTAAGAAGACATTTGCAAATGTATCAGGTTTAATCTCCCACCAGCAGATACATACTGGCAATAAACCATTTCAGTGTCTGGTTTGTAATAAGTTATTTACACTATCGTCAACCCTAAAAAAACACACTAAAATACATACTGGAGATAAGCTGTTCGATTGCAAGATTTGTACTAAGAAGTTTAGGACGTCTTCCGATCTCAAAAACCACTTGCGGATACATACTGGAGATAAACCATTTGAATGTAAGGTGTGTTCAATGTCATTTACAACGCCGTCAAATCTCGCCCAGCACATGCGGGTACATACTGGATATAAACCATTTAAGTGTATTGAGTGTAATAAGACATTTACACAATCATCCAATTTAAAATCCCACTTGCAGATACATATTGGAGATAGAAGTTGAGTGTTATGTGCGTAAAACACCATTTACACGAGCATCATGGATATACATATATATCTATATATGGTACCTGAGTTTAAAGTGTATCCTAAGAAATTGATCAACTCTCCGAACATGATGAATAAAAATTATTTAAGTATCCGATGTGTAACAAGACATTAACTAGTGCACAATCATCAAATTCAAAACTTAAGAAAATTCATTTGAGTGCAAGTTGTGTGGTTCGATTTTTATTGTGTGGTCGAATCTTCTAGTATGTGCGGACTTGTGTACCAGTTGTGTCGTAAGGAATTTACAAAAATTATCATTTCGAAACAAAACATGTGGTTACATGCCGGAGATAAACCAACATAGAGCCAAGATGTGAATACAATCGCACGTGAAAACATTACTGGATGTCAGCCGTGTCAGTGTCAAGTTGTAATAAGAAGTTTGCAGGTTCGTTACGTATCAACATCTACATTATTACTAAAATCAGTCAACGTTATTTATATCGAGCAATTTCATTTCTCAATTAAACTGCACTGATTTGTATTTCACTGGCATTTCGGAATTACCATATATGACGTCAAGTTGTCAATGTTACCGCACATTACTCCGCTGTTAAGTTGAGACGCTGAAATATCATCATCTGTTGTGTATGTATATATATATATATATATATATATATATATATATATGGAGATAATTATTTGTAATTAATAAAGACATAAATGTATAGACCAGACTACGGCGAGTGCGCCTAGCTACAATGCAAACCATAGATACAATATCAAGGCCTCTGCCAAACCAATAAATTTGGTGTCGACCATGACTTATATACTATGTAATTACATGCAACACATCTGGACAGGGTGGACAAATTTACATACATGAAGTGATAGCTTTATATGAGTAGGATCCAGTGAAGGATTCATGACTACTGACATGCAATATAAAGGACAGATTTATAAACCCGTTGGATCATATAGATACAGTGAATTCATATATATTTAATTTCATAAAGGGAGATAATTAAATTCACAACAACTTTATATATATATATATATATATATATATCATGTATAGAATAAATTATAGTTAAAATATAATGAATTAAAATCAGAAATTTGTAATGGTTTATGAAAATCATAAGGTAAATACATACTAGTTTATTTCTATCGTTTGTTTGGGTTTTACATATTCTGCAACAGTATTATATAGCGGAGGGCAGCACAATTAATCATTGTTTCCAGTGTCCGCTTGACGGATATCATTACTTTATAAACATTGTCCTTTCATGTCACTAACAAATCGATGTATAAATATTAGAAAAATGATAATGTGTGAGATTTGAAATAAACATTTAACTAATAAATTGTATCATTTGTTACTATCTACTCCAACTCGTGTAAACGTAATAAACTGCGAATTCCAGCGGATATAACTCGATATACTTACATTTCATCTGACATATATCACTATATGTTATATCCACCCCATAACCCTCGTGTCCCTACTAATGTATTTTTATAACAAATCTTTATTGTAAAAGAAATTATAAAAAACATGTAAGTTGATAATAGACATCTGTACGCTCAGACACCACTAACATACTGGCAATTTTAGGGCAGAATATGTCAATATACGACATTACGTCTCATTATCATCCGTCTCTTACTGGCCGGGTCTTACCAAAGTCTTTAAAATGGTACTAGAGGATCATGATCTTTTTTAGAACTGATAACCTTCTCTTTTTTGTTTTATATCGATAATAAAGAACATTCCGGAGACGTAGTTTATGATAATTTACTTAAATAACTGTAACTTTAAACGTGTACGATAATGTAATTGATCATTGTCATTTTTATTAGCTCTACTGGTCAAAGGCCAGCAGGGCTTATGTCATGGTAAATTGTCAGTCGTCCGTCTGTTAACCTTTTTTTGTGTAGACGTGATAGCACCTTCATAAGAACTTGTTTCACAATCGATGTAAAATAAATAAGTTTAAACTAATAGAGCATAACATAACATGTATTGATCAACTCTTTTAAATTGAAATTAAAATCGTGATGATCACAAAGTATTGACAATAGCACTAGAAGCAGACAAAAGCGGTAAACCCTAGTTTGTAGTAGTTTTCAACCTAAATATGTACATGTATTAAGCAAATTATTTTATGAATTTCAAAATACGATATCTACAGTTGAACTGGACGTCCTAAATGATATTTATGGACGAAAATAAAATTTCAACATTTAAACTCAACATTTAATTTTAAAAAGTCAATTTTGCTATTATTCGGTATTAGGCCGTAGCTTAAAAACGTAAATGAGGGAACTGTATAATGGTGTCTCATAATGACATATATGGAACAAAACTATGTGAAATCTATATAACGTGTATTTATTAGTTCTATATATATATATTTATAATATACTTCATCTTTCAAAATCAAAGCAAATTATCTACATAAAGTAAAAATTAATATATGACGAACATGGTTGTTCGATGGTCACCTGCAAACTGTTTCGTCACTAATACGATCCCAGGTTATTTTAAAACGCTTCATTGCACTTCACTCCTGTTTTCAATAGCTAACGATACCCGTTTGTTTCGTGCCAATTGCTTTTCAAATGACCAAGATATTCAAGTTTGACATATATGCAGTCATATACACTGACCATTTTAAAAAGTCACCTTGTAACATGGACGGAAAGACTGATATTCGTGGCTATATAAAATGTCACATTAAGATTGGTATCAATGCAAAGCAAATATTTGATGAACTGTGTGGTATATATGGACCTCAGTCCATTTCTATGTACACAGTATTTGGGTTAGTTCAAGCTTTTAAAGCTGGAAAATTGTCTGCCACAGAAAACCGGAAACATGCAATGGAAAGAAAAGATTAAGCACGCCCATATATTGCCAAAAGAACAACCAGTACAAAGAAAATTATGTACGCCATTTTCTTTCATTCTTGCAGGTCAATTGTTCAAGTGCTTTTGTTCATCTGGTCATACAGTCACTGGAAGCTTCTAAATTTTCTCTTCTGAGAGAACCTTGCTTTTAACATATTACACTTAAGAGACGTTTCTTTTCTACTTGACATTTTTGAAAGATTCATCTTTCAAACGCGTGAATTTTGACCAAATTTCTAGAAGAGAAAATTTCTCTCGTAAAATATAATCTGCAGAAAATAAATATCTCTTACGTTGCTAGCGAGAAATGTCTCCGTTTCTTATATTAACGAGAGATTTCTCTTCTTCTGCATATTTCTCCGATTAGAACGAGACAATCACAGAAGATAAATGTTCTCTTCTTGAATGGATTCACTTTTACAGCCAAAACTGTCAGACGAGAAGTTTCTTTTCCACTTGACAGTTTTGAAATACCTATTCTTTCAAACGCATTCATTTGAACACTTTTTCTAGAAGAGAAAATATCTCTTTTAAAATAATATCTGCAGAAGTTGCTCGCGAAACAAATTCTTCTTTTCTTATGTTAACGAGATATTTCTCGAGTTCTGTACACTTATCCGATTACAACAAAACAACCCTGATTTTAAATATTATTCTGAAGAAAAGTTTCTTTTCTTCTTGACAATTTTGAAAGATTCATCTTTTCAAACGCGTGCATTTGAACCAAATTCCCAGAAGAGAACATTTTGTCTTGTAAAATATTGCATTACAACAACGTATATCTTAAAAATATGTCACTTTATTGGTCTCATTTGTACTTAGTCCAATTCAGCTCATTTGTAACGGTAACAGTTTTTTTGATTTTCTCTTTTTATTTTGGAGCGCATTCTTTGCTAACACAAATTTTCATAAAATAAAACGCTTCTCACTGTAAAAACATTTTTCACTTTCTTCAGCAAGACTTCTTATAGAAGCGTCCAGTGACTGTATGACCAGATGGACAAAAGCGCTTGAACAATTGACCCGCTAGAATGAAAGAAAATGGCGTACATAATTTTCTTCGTACTGGTTGTTCTTTTGGCGATATATGGGCGTGCTTAATCTTTTCGTTTCCATTGCATGTTTCCGGTTTACTGCGGCAGACAATTTCCCAGCTTTAAAAGCTTGAACCAACCTAAATACTGTTTACATAGAAATGGACTGAGGTCCATATATACCACACAGTTCATCAATTATTTGCTTTGCATTGATACCAATCTTAATGTGGCATTTTATATGGCCACGAATTTCAGTCTTTCCGTCCATGTTACAAGGTCACTTGTAAAATGGTCAGTGTATATGACTGCATATATGTCAAACTTGAATATCTCGATCATTTGAAAAGCAATTGGCACGAAACAAATGGGAATCGTTAGCTATTGAAAACAGGAGTGAAGTGCAATGAAGCGTTTTAAAATAACCTGGGATCGCATTAGTGACGAAACAGATGCAGGAGACCCTCGAACAACCATGTTCGTCATATATTAATTTTTACTTTATGTAGATATTTTGCTTTGATTTTGAAAGATGAAGTATATTATGAATATATTCATATATAGAACTAATAAAAACACGTTATATAGATGTCACATTTTGTTTTGTTTTCTTCCATATATATCATTATACAGTTCCCTCATTTACGTTTTTAAGCTACGGCCTAATACCGAATAATAGCAAAATTGACTTTTAAAATTAAATGTTGAGTTTAAATGTTGAAATTTTATTTTCGTCCATAAATATCATTTAGGACGTCCAGTACAACTGTAGATATCGTATTTTGAAATTCATAAAATAATTTGCTTAATACATGTACATATTTAGGTTGAAAACTACTACAAACTAGGGTTTACCGCTTTTGTCTGCTGTTAGTGCTATTGTCAATACTTTGTGATCATCACGATTTTAATTTCAATTTAAAAGATTTGATCAATACATGTAATGTTATGCTCTATTAGTTTAATTTATTTATTTTACATCGATTGTGAAACAAGTTCTTACAACTTAGGCAAATCACGCTTGCAGATTTCCTGTGTAGAACCAGTACTAAGCATATGCGGATAAAGTGTCGTGCTCAAGGACACCACACATAGCCGTGACGGAGAATCGACCCACGACCCTCCAATCCTGGGCTAGGTGCTCTACAACTGGTATCATCAAAATGGATAAAGAAAGCGATTAAGAAATAAAAGTATTACGATGCGTATCTTTGGTGCAAATATTTATCTTGATAATAGACATGCACTTATACAGGCTGGTGATAACGTATGATATGTAACGCGTGATGTTTACTTTACAGAACGTATGATATACGATACGATAACCCATAAATATACTGATTTTGCACTTAAAATTTAACCTTGACATTTTGCCACTATAAAAGAAAGATATACATTTTTGTAATGCTTTATCAGATATCGATTTCAAGTGAATGACGTAGATTGTGTGGAATGATCAATACATTATGGAGAGTATTTATTATCTATAACGTGTACATCTTTACGTGTAATTTCAGAGTTACTTAATTGTTAATTGTGTTTGCTTCGAACCCGAACTAACGTCTGTTTTGTAGTAGTTAGTAAACATGGAAAAAAGTGAAATAATTAGAATTTATATATGTGGACCTCATAGTACAGGTAAAACAACATTATTAAATGACCTTCGACCTAATATGGAAGGGATCAATGTCAATGACGAGGTAGCACGAGGTATCATTAAAAGTCATGGTTGGAAACGTGACGATTTTCTACCAGACAAACATCCGAATATTTTCCAGCAGTTAAGTGAAGAAATTCTATTTAAACAGATTGAAGTTGATAAAGACAATTCAGAGAAAGGACAGGGTGAGATCATTGATATCATCTAATCGCACATATTTCTTATTTTTGTAGTTTAGTTTTTTAGTGTAAACAGTATTTTATTAAAAAGATGTACATCATTTTTAATACACATAACATTTATCACAATAACAAGAGTATATATTGAAAGGGATGCAGAAGTAAGTCTATGACTTTTTTAGAATCTGTTTCCCGTTGTTACATAGCTTCTAAGTGAATAGTGACTCGACATTCGTCGATTACATATATTTTGACTTAAGATGAATCAATTATATTATGTAATTCGTTGTTATCATCAGGATATACGTTTGTGAATAGCTATTTTAAAATATATAATACTTGTTTTAGAGATGGAGAATAATAAAAGAAAAACTGAGATAGAGAGAGATGGGCAATAGTGAAAGAGATAGAGAGAAGGGGAAAAAAATATTTATCGCGGTTTACACAGGATGTACCAATCAACCGGCTGGTAAATGATCCTACATGTAAGCACATACGTTCAATTTCAGAATGTTGAACAAACTGTTAACACATGTTTTATGAGCTGATATGCCTCTTTACAATAGTACAAAATTCAGTAGACAATCATGCAAGCAATGCTGGTTTTTAAATACATTAATTTCTAGAAAGGTGAGTCACAGTTATAAGCTGCACGTGCAGTACACAACTAGGTGAAACCGCATTTAATTTCAGATCGCTGATCTATTACATTAAGTTGTGTACAAAGGGTGACAAAATTCATAACGAGGAATATCAGTTTACGAGTAGAAATGGATATGTTTGGTTTATATTTCAGGGGTTAAATTTTAATGGGGGATTTTAAAACAAATTCCTCTTTTTAGGTGTAATATCCACGTTTTGAGAGGTTCATAATTTACGTTTTAGGGGGTCATACTTCAATTTAGCATGAAATCAAATAAAAAGGAGGTCATAAGCATGCTTTCAACACCCCTGTTTTTGTATATTTGAAGTAAAAAACAGGGGACTGATCCCCTCTTTACTTCAAATATATCCATTTTATGGGTATACAAAAGTAGAAAGATAACATCATCCATCATAGTTTCCATGTATTTTATTTCAAAACTAAGAGACTGGTCCCCTCTTTCAAGTAAATAATACATATCGTAATTAAGAGCAGTCAATATTTTTAACTGCTGTGCAATAGTACCAACAGGGGACTTATCCTCTCTCACATGATTAACTGTCAAATTTTAAAGAAAGCATCATACATGTACGTCATATTTTAAGGAGGGGACCAGTCCACTCTTTCATTTGCTGAATATTAGACTCAATATATAAACATATAAACTTCTGGAAATATCATTAAAGGAATAACACCATTTTCAAAATGAGGGGACTGATCCCCTCTTCAAATATGGTGAAAATTCAGTTTTAAAGAAATCATTTCAACTGTTTGTTGCATCAATTTCTAAACCAGGGGACTGGTCATTTCTAAAACATTTGCCTCAAGTACAAACCTTGAAAAGTCTCAAATTTGGAAAGACATTTCTAAATGAGGGGACTAGTCCTCCCATTAATTCAAAGGTCAAAACAAAAGTATATAATGAGGGGAAAAGTCAATTTTAAAGAAATCACCTATACTGCTCATTTTAGAAATTTGGAAAGAAATTCCTAAATGTGGGACTGGTCCCCTTATTCAGGTTATTTCTTTAAAATCGACTTTTCACCAGATTTTGAAGAGGGGACCAGTCCTCTCATTCATGTCTAAATCAGTTGCCCCTAGTAAAAGTACAAACCTCAAATTAGGAAATAAATTTCTAAACGAGGGGATCAGTCCCTACATTCAATCAAAACAAAAGTATATAAACATCACGATTTGGAAACAAATATACACACGAAAGTAAACGCATAATTTTCAAAATAAGGGGACTGGTCACCTCTTCAAAATCTGGTGAAAAGTACATTTTAAAAATTTGGAAAGAAATTTTTAAATGAGGGGACCTCATTCACTCAAAAAAAAAGTATATACAATTCAAGATTTGGTAACAAATATGCAAACACAAGCAATAGCATTGTTTTCAAAAAGAGGGGGCTATTCCCCTTATTCACTCAAAACAAAAGTTTATAAAATTCAAGATTTGGAAACAAAGATACAAACACAAGCAATAGCATTATTTTCAAAATGAGGGAACTGATCCCTACTGTTTTTGTTGATTAACTGTAAAATTTAAAGAAATCACCATTCAACATGTTTAATTCAAGATTTGGAAACAAAGATACAAACACAAGCAATAGCATTATTTTCAAAATGAGGGAACTGATCCCTACTGTTTTTGTTGATTAACTGTAAAATTTAAAGAAATCACCATTCAACATGTTTTAAAAGAGGGGCCAGTACCCTTTTTCATTTGTCTAATATTAAACTTAATATATAAACATATAAACATCGAATTCTTGAAATAGTATCAGAGGAATAGCGTCATTTTCAAAATTATGAGACTGGTCCCCTCTTCAAAATCTGGTGAAAAGTAAATTTGAAATTTGAAAGAAATCACCCGAACAATTAGTGACATCAACTTCTAAAAAGGGGGGGGGGGGGGGGGGGGGGGGTAAGAAACATCATTTGAATGAGTTACTACCACACCAACCATAGCATATAATATAATATCACGACACCCACCATAAACACACCAATCATTACATGCAATATCACGACACTCACTATTACCACCACGCTCACAATCACATATAATATCACGACACCAACAATTACCACCACGCCCACCATTACATATAATATCACGACACCAACAATTACCACCACGCCCGCCATTACATATAATATCATGACATTCACTATTACCACCACGGCCACCATTACTGATACTACTATTACTGCTATTACTACTGCTACTACTTCTACTATTACCACTACGACTACCACCACTACTACTACTACATGTACTACTTCTACTTCTACTACTACTGTTATTACCACTGCAGCTGCTATTACTACTGCTGCTACTACTACTACCATTACTTCTACTACTACTACTACTACTACTAATAATAATAATAATAATAATAATAATAATAACAATACTGCTGCTACTACTGCTGATATTTGAACAGCTACTCTGTTTGCTGTTGCTGCTGCTGTTATTAATTATGCTGATATTTGAACAGGTACTGTGTTTGCTGTTGTTGCTGCCGTTGTTTATTTTGATGATATTTGAATAGCTGCTCTGTTTGTTGTTGTTGCTTTTATTAATTATGATGATATTTGAGCAACTACTGTTATTATTGATTATGAAGCTTTTTGAACATGTACTGTATTTGCTGCTGCTGTTATTAATTATGATTGTATTTGAACAGCTACTCTGTTTGCTGTTGCTGCTACTGTTATAATTATGATTTTTAATAGCTACTCTGTTTGCTGCTGTTGCTGCTGCTGTTATTAATTCAGTTGATTATTGAACATCTACTCTCTAAAACGCGTACCATAAAAATAATAGATACATTTATAATTTTGTTTCGTATTTTAACATTGGACAAATGAAAGAGGGTACTGGTCCCCTCTTTTAAAACATGATGAATGGTGATTTCTTTAAATTTTACAGTTTATCATGTGAGAGGGGATCAGTTCCCTCATTTTGAATACAATACTATTGCTTGTGTGTGTATTTTTTTGCAAATGTTGATGTGTATATACTTTTGAGTGAATGAGTTGACTGGTTCACTCGTTTAGAAATGTCTTTCCAATTTGAGAAATTTAAGATCTGTGCTTTCAACTAAAGGAAAAGAACATGGGGACTGGTCCCCTCATGAAAATCAGGTGAAAAGTCGATTTTAAAGAAATCACCTGAATAAGGGGACCGGTCCCCTCTTTTAGAAATTGCTTTCCAAATTCTTAAATTTACTTTTCACCAGATTTTGAAGAGGGGACCAGTCCCCTCGTTTTAAAAACAATGCTATTGTTTGTTTTTGCAGATTTGTTTCTAAATCTTAATGTTTATATACTCTTGTTTTAAGAGAATGAAGGGACTGGTCTCCTTGTTAAGAAATGTCTTTATCAATTCGATTTTAAAGAAACCACCTGAATGTGGTCCCCTCATTTCCTTCAGTTAGGAATTTCTTTCCAAATTTTTAAAAATGACTTTTCACCAGAATTTGGGAGAGGACCTGTCCCCTCATTTTGAAAACAATGCTATTCTTGTGTTTGTATATTTGTTTCTAAATCTTGAATTTAATATTCTTGTGTTTTAAGTGAATGAGGGGACTTGAAAATGGTGTTATTCTTTTAATGATATTTCCAGAACTTTATATGTTTAAATTTTGAGTCTAATATTCAGCAAATGAAAGAGTGGACTGGTCCCCTCCTTTAAAATATGATTTCTTTAAATTGGACAGTTTATCATGTGAGAGAGGATCAGTCCCCTGTTGGTACTATTGCACAGCATTTAAAAATATTGACTGCTCTTGATTACGATATGTATTTATTACTTGAAAGAGGGGACCAGTCCCCTAGTTTTGAAATAAAATAACTGGAAATATGATGTATGTTGTTATCTTTTTTACATTTGTATACCCATAAAATGGATATATTTGATTTTTTACTTCAAATATACAAAAACAGGGGTCTTAAAAGCATAATTATGACCCCTATGTTATTTATTTTCATGCTAAATTGAAATATGACCCCCCCCCCCCCCCCCCCCTCTCCAAAACGTATATATTACGCCTAAAAAGAGGAATCTGTTTTAAAATCCTCCATTAAAATTTGTCCCGTTCTAGGTGTTTATGGGTCTATACTTCGTCTATGATATGATTATTCATGATAAGTTGAGGATGGAAATGTTTATTGATCTTTCTAGTGAGTAAAAGAGATTTCGTTTTCAGAGGATTAAAGCTAACTAGCCATCGGTTTGCCCGGTTTTAAAGTTTAGCTATGCCATTGACCATTGTCAATGCAGTTTGTTTTGGTGATTCGAATATGAGATAAAGATTTGTATCATCAGCAAATAAACGTGTATGAGAATTTATTTGAAGTACGATATCATTAATGAAAATTAAAAACAATAGAGGGACTAAGAACGAGCCTTGAGGAACCCCTGCTGAAATTGACAACAATGACGGTGATACTTGTGGCAGCACTATCCGTTGTGTTCGACCGGAAAGATAGTTTGTAAACCATAATAATAATTTGTCTGATATACCAACAGGATGTAATTTTGATTATAGGCCTCTGTGTCAAACACATTCAAATGCTTTACCAATGTCACAAAACACAGCAAATTATTTTTGTAATTAAGTCATCAGTTTTTAAATATTCTGTTCGTTTTTTGTTTTGTTTTGGGCGATAAACTATATTTTAAAACAAAAATTAAAATATTTTTCAGATTTCATCTGTGATAGAGCCTTGGACCCTATTGTTTACTGCAATTTTTACATTGGGAAGAAAGCGAGAGATGCTATGTTACAAATACCCGGCATGGATAACTGGCTTTCCAGGTACCTTTACATCCCAAATTATACCAAACTTGATATAAAGCATTTTTTAATGTACCGCCTAACACCCCTTAGGAACAAACACTACAACATACCTCGTCTCGGGCATATAATTTATATTCTCTCGTCACGGGCTTATAATTTATTCTCCCGTCACGGGCTTATAATTTATTATCCCGTCACGGGATTATAATTTATACTCCCGTCACGGGCTTATAATGTATTCTCCCGGCATTGGCTATTATAACAGCCAAGGGCTTAATTTTTGTTCTCCAATCACGGGATTGGTATTTATTCTGCAATCACGGGCTTGGTTTTTGTTCTCCAGTCACGGGCTTGGTATTTGTTCTACAATCACGGGTTTTGTATTTGTTATCCAGTCACGGGCTTGGAATTTGTTGTTTAATCACGGGCTTGGTATTTGTTCGCATATCAAGGGCTTGGTATTTGTTATTAAGCCACGTTGTTGGTATTTGCTTTCCAATCACGGGTTTCAAACGTGTCCTCCAGTTGTCCTCCAATTGTTATCTAGTCAATGGCTTGGTATGTTCTCCTATCACAAGCTTGGTATTTGTTCTCCAGTCACGGGCTTGGTATTTGTTCTACAATCACGGGTTTGGTATTTATTATCCAGTCACGGGCTTGGTATTTGTTCTACAATCACGGGTTTGGTATTTATTATCCAGTCACGGGCTTGGAATTTGTTGTTCAATCACGGGCTTGGTATTTGTTCGCCTATCATGGGTTTGGTATTTGTTATTAAGTCACAGGCTTGGTATTTGCTCCCCAATCACGGGTTTCAAACGTGTCCTCCAGTCACGGGCTTTGTATCTGTTCTCCAATCACGGGCTTGGTATTTGTTATCCAGTCATGGGCTCGGTATTTGTTCTCCAGTCACGGGTTTCAAACGTGTTCTCCAGTCACGGGCTTGGTATTTGTTCTCCAATCACGGACTTGGTATTTGTTATTCAATCATGGGCTTGGTATTTGTTCTCCAGTCACGGACTTGGTTTTTCATGTGGGACTATTTCAGACATCCCACTGGCTTATCGAGAGCAGTTATCCCCCTTGATATCGGCGGTTTTTATTACTTACCTGGCTAAACCGTGATATTTGGTTTACATAGAAACATATAGGAGAAATTCAATTTCATCGTTATAACTTTTTCATTATTAAATTGCCAACCTATTACAACGTCTAGCCATTAAGTTAAAAATGTAACCTTTATTATGATAAGATAAAAATTAAAATAAGTTTATGTCTTCTTGCTTCCTTTTTTAATTTTATAACAGCATAAATTATATGCTCCTTATATGTTCTATATAAAAATACTCAAAACACGTGTTCGTCCACTTTTAATGTCTTATAAACCTTAGTTGTATTTTTTTGCTAACCTATTACAACGTATACATTTATTGCAAATAAAATTCTCTTAACGATGATATTTAGATATAGAAAATATAATAATTGCATCTTGCTTCCATTTTGATTTGAAAATGAGACAAAATGTATTTCTGATTTATTTACTGTATGTTCAATAGAGCGTACTATTGTACCCAATACAGCATATCACTGTACCCAATTAAATACAGCATGTATGTCGCTATATCAGCCGGCAGATGTTGGTCAGTTCCGACATGTTTATATACACATGATGATATTGCAAGTTATGTGTAGTTTTAAGTTTATTTATCCGTTCTGAAATAGATATTTTAACTGCAATCATGTTTCATTTTGTGTATTTTTATGTTTGTTTTATAGTCATCGCATTGATATCGTGTAATCAGAGACATAATAAGATGTATTATGTCTCTGGTGTAATTAACTCAATACAAGTTAGTTATGATGAACCAATATCAAATGTTTATAAATATTACACTATATTGAATTTAAACGTTTTCCTAAGATCAGTAAAGTAATTTGTAAATCTAATAGTCATGTAAAACAACAAAAATAGAGCCCTTTCCTCCCGCCTGTCTGTTTTTCAAATATCAAACAATGGAATAAGCCAGTGTTTATTTATGATATAATTTACGACTACCCCTGCCCGGAGGCAAAACTTTTATTGGGTGTAATAATATAATTTGCTAGGATGTAGTTGAGTTATTATATTTCAACACAAGTTTGTTTGTTATTTTTTTTAAAATTAACTATTTGATTTAACATAGATATTCAGAAAAATTGATAACAAATTCAAATTTTATCAACAAATAATAGAACGGGAGGGAAAATATTAGCTGTTTTCAAAATTGTGTATTTCTCAATTATGCGATGGCTTTATTAATGAAATGTATCGGCGATAATTCTTTAAACAACTTAATATTTTTTTAACTTACGTGCAGTTTTAAGTTTAATTTTTCAAAAATAGATCCTCTTGTATATTGAAGTGGTATGCGAAAAATATTAACCTGTTGTAACAACATAACCTTATGATATTATAATGGCACCTGGAAAATCCGGCTTCATTCCAAAACGCCTATGGAGAATCCGGCCCCAAGATTATCCGCCCCTGGAGAATCCGGCCCCATTTAGCATGGTCCATCTGGCCCCACATTTTTATTTTTATAGCATATTAGGGTTATTTATCATAAGCAATACATACATAAAATGTATATGATTACATTAAAATATTTATGAAATACACATCAACACGGTAAACTTGATAATTTGTGTCGCACATTGTACAAACAAATCAGCAGTTTGTTCATACATCACAATTATTGAAACTGTGGAAATGTAACATTGGAAAGCAATTTGCTTTTGATTTTGTTAGATATTATACAACAAAAACAACAACATTTACTTTTATTAATAACAGGCTACACAAAGGTAATAACGTGATTAATTTTGTTTAACATATATGTTGGTATTTATCCAGGGAATAAATATCCACCATTTTCAACATACTATAGATGATGTCAGATCAATATTTTTTTAATTATGCATGTGTAAATAAAGAATAGTTGTATTAATCTACGTTGATAATGAATACAGTAATCTTTTTGCCTTTGACAAAAACACACATCATTTTAACATAAAACTACATTTTCATCACGAGATATTGCATACAAACTTTAAATACGAAGTGTAGATACACTATCTAAACTGCACACCTTTAAAATACTCGTGGTTCTTAAAAGAAGTTTAAGTGTTAAAAAAGAATTATGGTAAACTACCGTTTTAGGCTTTATTGAAAACATATGCGCTAATATACAGATATCCGTTTCAAACAAAAAAATTATATAACCGTAATAACCTGACTATCGTGAGTTCGAATCCCCGCCCGGCACCATTTTTTTTTATTAGTGGAGCGCGTGGTCCAGTGATAGAGCACCGAACCATGATCGGAGGGTCGTGGATTCGATCGTCCGCTACGGCTATGTGTGGTGTCCTTGAGCAAGACAGCTTTTCCGCATATGCTTAGTACTGGTCATACCAATGAAGACTTCAAACGTGATTTGCCTAAGTTGTAAGAACTTGTTTCACAATCGAAGAAAAATAAAGTTTCTGTGATGGTTGATTTACGACATTATGTTTCATTGTCATCTGTCTAATCAACCGTAATAATTTTATTTATTTATAGTAACACAAAATAATCAATCTTTATCTGTTGATTGACAATAAAATAAACGATATCAAATTATATTGAAATTTATACTTAAAATCATTAATCTATGTTATATTTTACACATTAAATTTAATCAAATGATTTTAGCTTTTAAGTCAAATCCAATAATTTCTTTTTTTTAGACTACACATCAAAATCACCAAAACGTCCTTATTAAAACAAGGACATATATAAGGTCCTGTCAAATTGTACCCGAGAGCATATATAACACGTCACGCCTACTTAATTTTAGTGTCGGAGCGGAACGATACCTGTATGTTTTATCCCGGTCTAAGGAAGTAATTGGATTCATCTCCAGTATCATCAAACTCAGCAGGGGCAATTATCGGATAACTCTTGGGAAATGTCTGAAATAGTTCAGTCACAGGCTTGGCATTTGTTATCCAGTCACGCGCTTGTAATTGTTCCTCCAGTCAAGGTCTTGTAATTTGTTCTACTTTCATGGGCTTGTAACTTGTTTTCAAGTCAAGGGCTTGTTATTTGTTCTCCAGTCACGGGCTTTGTATTTGTTCTGCAGTCAATGGCTTGGTATTTGTTCTCAAATCACGGGCTTGGTATTTGTTCTCCAATCACGGGCTTGGTATTTGTTCTACAATCACGGGTTTGATATTTGTTCTCCAGTAACGGGTTTCAAACGTGTCCTCCAGTCACGGGCTTGGTATTTGTTCTCCAATCACGGTCTTGGTATTTGTTATCCAATCACGGGCTTGGTATTTGGTCTCCAGTCACGGAGTTAGTATTTATTATTCAATCACGGGCTTGGCATTTGTTATCCAGTCAAGGGCTTGTAATTTGTCCTCCTGTCACGGTATTGTAATTTGTTCTACATTCATGGGCTTGTAACTTGTTCTCAAGTCAAGGGCTTGTTATTTGTTCTCCAGTCACGGGCTTCGTATTTGTTCTGAAGTCACGGGCTTGGGATTTGTTCTCCAATCACGGGCTTGGTATTTGTTCTACAATCACGGGTTTGGTATTTTTTCTTCAGTCAGGGGTTTTGTATTTGCTCTCCAATCATGGGCTTGGTATTTGTTCTCCAGTCACGGGCTTAGTATTTGTTATCCAGTCACGGACTTGGAATTTCTTGTTCAGTCACGGGCTTAGTATTTGTTCTCTAATCATAGGCTTGGTTTATTGTTATCCAGCCACGGGCTTGGTATTTGTTCTACAGTCACGGGCCTGATATTATTCTACATTGATGGGCTTGGCAATTTTCTCCTGTCACGAGCTTGGTATTTGTTCTCCAATCACGGGTTTGGTATTTGTTCTACAATCACCGGTTTGGTATTTGTTCTCAAGTCACGGGCTTTGTATTTGTTCTGCAGTCAATGGCTTGGTATTTGTTCGCAAATCACGGGCTTGGTATTTGTTCTCCAATCACGGGCTTTGTATTTGTTCTACAATCACGGGTTTGATAATTGTTTTCCAGTCACGGGTTTCAAACGTGTCCTCCAGTCACGGGATTGGTATTTGTTCTCCAATCACGGTCTTGGTATTTGTTATCCAATCACGGGCTTGGTATTTGTTCTCCAGTCACGGAGATAGTATTTATTATTCAGTCACGGGCTTGGCATTTGTTATCCAGTCAAGGGCTTGTAATTTGTCCTCCAGTCACGGTATTGTAATTTGTTCTACATTCATGGGCTTGTAACTTGTTCTCAAGTCAAGGGCTTGTTATTTGTTCTCCAGTCACGGGCTTCGTATTTGATCTGCAGTCACGGGCTTGGAATTTGTTCTCCTATCACGGGCTTGGTATCTGTTCTACAATCACGGGTTTGGTATTTTTTCTTCAGTCAGGGGTTTTGTATTTGTTCTCCAATCATGGGCTTGGTATTTGTTCTCCAGTCACAGGCTTAGTATTTGTTATCCAGTCACGGGCTTGGAATTTCTTGTTCAATCACGGGCTTAGTATTTGTTCTCTAATCATAGGCTTGGTTTATTGTTATCCAGCCACGGGCTTGGTATTTGTTCTTCAGTCACGGGCCTGATATTTATTCTACAATGATGGGCTTGGCAATTTTTCTCCTGTCACGAGCTTGGTATTTGTTCTCCAATCACTGGCTTGGTATTTGTTCTACAATCACGGGTTTGGTATTTGTTATCCAGTCAGGGGCTTAGTATTTCTTATCCATTCAAGGGCTTGGAATATATTCTCCAATCACGGGCTTTGTATTTGTTATCCACTCACTGGTTTCAAACGTGTCCTCCAGTCACGTGCTAGGTATTTGTTCTCCCGTCAATGGATTGAAATATGTTCTACAATTAAGGGCTTGGTATTTGTTCTCAAGTCACGGGGTTGTAAGTTGGTCTCCAGCCATGGGCTTGGTATTTGTTCTTCGGTCACGACCTTGGTATTTGTTCTCCGGTCAATGGATTGTTATATGTTCTACAATTACGGGCTTGGTATTAGTTCTCAAGTCAAGGGGTTGTTAGTTGGTTTCCATCTATAGGCTTGGTATTTGTTCTCCAGTCACGACATTCGTATTTGTTCTCCCGTCAATTGATTTACGGGCTTGGTATTTGTTCTCAAGTCACGGGGTTGTTAGTTGGTCTCCAGCCATAGGCTTGGTTTTTGTTTCTAGTCACGACCTTGGTATTTGTTCTCCCGTCAATGGATTGTAATATGTTTTACAATTACGGGCTTGGTATTTGTTCTCAAGTCACGGGGTTGTAAGTTGGTCTCCAGTCATAGGTTTGTTTTTGTTCTGCAGTCACGATCTTGGCATTTGTTCTCCCGTCAATGGTTTGTAATATGTTCTACAATTACGGGCTTGGTATTTGTTCTCAAGTCACGGGGTTGTAAGTTGGTCTCCAGCCATAGGCTTGTTTTTGTTCTCCAGTCACGACCTTGGTATTTGTTCTCCCGTCAATGGATTGTAATATGTTCTACAATTACGGGCTTGGTATTAGTTCTCCAGTCACGGGGTTTGTCTCCAGCCATAGCCTTGTTTTTGCTCTCCAGTCAAGACCTTGGTTTTTGTTTTCCTGTCAATTGATTTTTATATATTCTCCGATAACAGGCTTAGTATTTGTTCTCAAGTCACGGGGTTGTAAGTTGATCACTAGCCATAGGCTTGTTTTTGTTCTCCAGTCACGACCTTGGTATTTTTTCTCCCGTCAATGGATTGTAATATGTTCTACAATTACGGGCTTGGTATTAGTTCTCAAGTCACGGGGTTGTAAGTTAGTCTCCAGGCATAGGCTTGTTTTTGTTCTCCAGTCACGACCTTGGTATTTGTTTTCCTGTCAATTGATTTTATTATATTCTCCAATAACGGACTTGGTATTTGTTCTCAAGTCACGGGGTTGTAAGTTAGTCTCCAGCCATAGGCCTGTTTTTGTTCTCCAGTCACGAACTTGGTATTTGTTCTCCCGTCAATTGATTTTTTTATATTCTCTAATTACGGGCTTGGTATTTATTCTCAAGTCACGGGCTTGGTATTACATCTCAAGTCACAGGGTTGTAAGCTGGTCTCCAGCCTCAGGCTTGTTTTTGTTCTCCAGTCACGAACTTGGTATTTGTTCTCCCGTCAATTGATTTTTATTTATTCTCTAATTACTTGGAATTTATTCTCAAGTCAAGGGGTTGTAAGTTAGTCTCAAGTCATAGGCTTGTTTTTGTTCTCCAGTCACGAACTTGGTATTTGTTTTCCTGTCAATTGATTTTTATATATTCTCCAATTACGCGCTTGGTATTTATTCTCAAGTCACGGGGTTGTAAGTTGGTCTCCAGCCATAGTCTTGTTTTTGTTCTCCAGTCACGAACTTGGTATTTGTTCTCCCGTCAATTGATTTTTATATATTCTCCAATTACGGGCTTGGTATTTACTCTCAAGTCACGGGGTGGTAAGTCGGTCTCCAGCCATAGGGTTGTTTCTGTTCTCCAGTCACGAACTTGGTATTTGTTCTCCCGTCAATAGATTTTTATATATTCTCTAATTACGGGCTTTGTATTTATTCTCAAGTCACGGGGTTGTAAGTTGGTCTCCAGCCATGGGCTTGGTATTTGTTCTTCAGTCACGACCTTGGTATTTGTTCTCCGGTCAATGGATTGTTATATGTTCTACAATTACGGGCTTGGTATTAGTTCTCAAGTCAAGGGGTTGTTAGTTGGTTTCCATCTATAGGCTTGTTTTTGTTCTCCAGTCACGACCTTGGTATTTGTTCTCCGGTCAATGAATTGTAATATGTTCTACAATAACGGGCTTGGTATTTATTCTTCAGTCACGGGGTGGTAAGTTGGTCTCAAGTCATAGGCTTCTTTTTGTCCTCCAGTCACGACCTTGGTATTTGTTCTCCCGTCAATGAATTATAATATGTTCTACAATTACGGGCTTGGTATTTATTCTTCAGTCACGGGGTTGTAAGTTGGTCTCAAGTCATAGGCTTCTTTTTGTCCTCCAGTCACGACCTTGGTATTTGTTTTCCCGTCAATGAATTATAATATGTTCTACAATTACGGGCTTGGTATTTGTTCTCCCGTCAATGGATTGTAATATGTTCTACAATTAAAGGCTTGGTATTTGTTCTCAAGTCACAGGCTTGAAATTTGTTCTCCAGCAACGGGCTTGGTATTTGTTCTCCAGTCACGGGTTTGGTATTTGTTCTCCAGTCACAGGTTTGGTACTTGTCCTTCAGTCACGGGCTTGAAATTTGGCCTCAAGTGACGTCTTGTAATTTGTTCTCCATTCACGAACATGGTATTTGTTCTCCAGTCACCGGCTTGGTATTTGTTCTTCAGTCACAGGTTTCGTATTTGTTCTCCAGTCACAGGCTTGGTATTTGTTCTCCAGTCACAGGCTTGGTATTTGTTCTCCAGTCACGGGCTTGAAATTTGGCCTGAAGTGACGTCTTATAATTTGTTCTCAAGTCACGGACTTGGTATTTATTCTCAAGTCACGGGCTTGAAATTTGTTCTCCAGCAACGGGCTTGGTATTTGTTCACCAGTTACTGGTTTGGTATTTGTTTTACAGTCACAGGTTTGGTACTTGTCCTTCAGTCACGGGCTTGAAATTTGGCCTGAAGTGACGTCTTGTAATTTGTTCTCAAGTCACGGACTTGGTATTTATTCTCAAGTCACGGACTAGGTACTTGTTTTCCAGTCACGGGCTTAGTATTTGTTCTTCAGTCACAAGCTTTGTATTTGTCCTCTAGTCACGGGCTTGGTATTTGTTCTCCAGTCTAGGGCTTGGTATTTGTTTTCCAGTCACGGGCTTGAAATGAGACCTCCAGTCATGGGCTTGGTATTTGGTCTCCAGTTAGGGGCTTGGTATTAGCTATCCCGTCACGGGGTTGTAAATTGGTTTCCAGTCATAGGCTTGTTTTTGTTCTCCAGTCACGATCTTGGTATTTGTTCTCCCGCCAATATTGTAATATGTTCTTCAATTACGTACTTGGTATTTGTTCTCAAGTCATGGGCTTGAAATTTGTTCTCCAGCAACGGTTTGGTATATGTTCTCCAGTCACGGGTTTGGTATTTGTTCTCCAGTCACAGGCTTGGTACTTGTCCTCCAGTCACGGTCTTGAAATTTGATTACAAGTGTCATCTTGTAATTTGTTCTCCAGTCATGGACATGGTATTTGTTCTCCAGTCACGGGCTTGGTATTTGGTCTCCAATCACGTGTTTGGAATTTGTTCTGCAGTCACAGGCTTGGTACTTGTCCTCCAGTCACGGGCTTGAAATTTAGTCTCAAGTGACGTCTTGTAATTTGTTCTCCAGTCATGGGCTTGGTATTTGTTCTCCAGTCACCGGCTTGGTATTTGTTCTCCAGTCACCGGCTTGGTATTTGTTCTTCGGTCACGGGCTTGGTATGTATTCTCCAGTCACCGGCTTGGTATTTGTTCTCCAGTCACGGACTTGGTATTTCTTCTCCGGTCACGGGCTTGGTATGTGTTCTCCAGTCACCGGTTTGGTATTCGTCTCCAGTCAGGGGCTTGGTATGTGTTCTCCAGTTACGAGGTTGGTATTGGTATTTGTTTTCCAGTCACGGGCTTGGATTTTGTTCTTCAGTCACGAGCTTGGTATTTGATCTCCAGCCACGGGCTCGGTATTTGTTCTCCAGTCACGGGCTTGGTATTTGTTCCCTAGTCGTGGGCTTAGTATTTGTTCTCCAGTCAAGGGCTTGGTATTTGATCTCCACATTTTGTAAACACCCGAGATGCATGCGCAACAGCCACACTTCGTAAACTCCAGAGCTGTATGAGCAAAAGCCACACTTAGTAAACACCAGAGCTGTATGCGCAAAAGCCACACTTCGTAAACACCAGAGCTGTATGCGCAACAATCACACTTCGTAAACACCTGAGATGTATGCGCAAAAGCCACACGTCGTAAACACCAGAGCTGTATGCGCAACAATCACACTTCGTAAACACCTGAGATGTATGGGCAAAAGCCATACTTCGTAAACACCAGAGATGTATGCGCAAAAGCCACACTTCGTAAACAACAGAGCTTTAAAATATGATAGAAAGCAAACAATAAGAAAGTAAAGACATAAGATTGGTTGATTATACATACCACAATAACTCCAACACAGACCACTCACCATATAGATATCAGGACCTGAACAAGTTCTATAACCCAGATGCCTTTTTTCCCACAAAATTGGAGTTAGTAGGCCAAGTGGGGGGGGGGGGGGGGGGGGGGGTGGGGGGGGGGGGGGAAGGGGAGGTGATGGTGAAACTTAAAAAAGAGTGAAATATGAAAATGTAGAAACTGAACCATTGATGGGAATTGATCAGGATTTTCCAAATATTTAAAATTGCTTAAAACATATTTTCTAATATATAATAATATATAATGCCTATATAAACTCACTGACCCAACACTTAAAAAAAAGATAATTATCTAAACTTGCCAAAATAATGTATTCAAAAGGGATTCTTAACTTGGGCTTAGCGTATAGGTTTGACTAAAAATTATTTTCAGCTTGAAAATGCAACATATTTTGTGATGTATGAAATGGGTCACGTGATTTCATTTCGATTTCTATTTGATCTGTTATATGCACAGGGCTGGACCCAGGATTTCAGTTTGAGAGAGGAGCAATACAAAATCTGAACGGGCATACAGCACATTTTTCAGTTGAAATAAAGTGTTTTTTTTTTTAATAAAATAGAGGAGTTTTCGGGGATGCGTTATCTGCTTTGTTCAAAGAGCAGATCCGCAATTGATACTGGCTTGCGCGTAGTTAAAATTGCTCCATTTTAGAAAGAGTCAGAATGGGGTTTTCGTTTCACGTTTACCACTCCAATTTTAATATCGACTTTGTCACGTTGTGATTGATTTGACATACCAAACCATTCGGATTAGATTTATTAATGCTAATGAGATGATTTTTATTATCTATTGTAATAATACTTCTATATTTATGGCGTTTTTTCCTGATATATTCCCTCATCCTCATTCATAAAGTAAAACAATATCATAAGTTATAAACAAAATGTATATGTAGGCCAACAGCTATGGTAAGCTTATGTTTAATCTGAAATAATTGATGGCAACATTTAATAAAAGCTCGTATTTGTAAATTCGTCATGTTCAATAACTAATTATTATGAAACACCCGACTGAAAACCCAGTCGCTAACCAAGAATTTATGTAAACAAACCAAACGTAACCTTGACATTAACCCCACGTGTTTTTGTGCATGAAAACATTCTACATCATAGTGTGAAATCAGTTAGGAAAGAACTAATTTACACATGCACAGTATAGTTTCCGTTAAAAGAATTACATAATTAAACATGATTATCATTTATGCAAAATAAACGAAAAATAAGTAAACAGACAAAAGGTCTGTCGTTACACTGAAACACTTTCGAAAAGTTGATATATCGCAATATAGCAGTAGGTTATTTAAGTTTTGCTTGTTTCTCATCACCATTATGCAAATTAACTGATTAGTAAAAAAAACTTACCTGCTCATGCAGTGTAATGCAAACATGATAATAAATTAATTAAATTAAAACGTCGAAGAAACTCAACTGCTGAAACCAAGACGACATGACGTCATGCCCTTCCATTGATTATATTTCACCCTGGAAATTCCAAATTTAACAGTGAGGACTAATTGTTGTGTCTGATATTCCCATGCTTCGATAAAGTCATGAAAAAATAGCACATGTTTAAAGAACAACACCTGAGATAAATAGAAATATTGCAATTGAAGAATTACATGTTTCTAAACTACACTTTCGTTCATATACGCGAGGGAAACACAAAATCTACACTTCAAGTACTACTATATACCATTAGTGGAGAAATTATCTGGGTCATACTCGAAAATAGGTATGGAGCTTTATATGATAATATAGTAATAACTCCATATTCGAAGAAATATAGATAATGATAATTCTATACTGTTATGAATTAATAACGCTCTATAGTAAAATGAAAGGTGGTTTGTTTAAGCCTGCCTTTTATGATTATGTGATTACTAAACTGTGCAAGATATTTGATCATCAAGATGGTTGAACTTTTGATTCCACATCGTGATGCATGTTATTATGTGCGACTATAGTGTTGGTTCAAACCGTACACATATGTTTTTTTCCGCATTTGTAAGAGGTTGGTTTGACACGGTTAATTTTATTCACGCCATCTTGTTTAATGCTGTGAGGAGTGGGTGCATCCGTTGTGGTTGTGACCTTGGTGGTTATTTCTTCTCTGTGTTTGCACCGTACTAATTATGATGGTTTCATGTACTGATATTTGTTGTGGTTGTTATGTCATTTGAATGCTCCTATTGGAAACACATTTCCTTTGAACAAACTCAATACAGTCATCATTCGGCCCATGTTTCGCGTTTGTCATTTGTCTTATTTTAACTTAAAATTGCCAGTTTTAGATAATATTTGATTTATCTGCTTATACCTGTTATGTACTTGTATACTTTTTAAGGACATTTTACACTTTCCTTTTATAACCGTTAATTTCTTTCATTTTCATTAAAAGTTCTCATTTTTCTGAAATCGCATTGGTCTAATTTCGTTTTGATGCAGTCCATAACATATGCTCACATATGTCTTCTTTAATTTCAGTTTGCGAAAATCCCTCATTTTCCTGATTTCACCACACAAAGAATGCATTTCAGACGACAACGTTCGCTTTTCATCTTCTATTGAGGAGCTGCTACAGTTTTACGTGATGTTTGAACAGGAACTGATTGATTGTGATATACCATTCATTCGAATCACGGAACTTGGAAGGCATGAACGAGTGAAGATTGTTTTACAAGAAGTACTGAAATTTAAAAGTACAAGAGAGATTTCATAAACAGGATGTTATATAGTAAGGACACAACTATGAGATGAAAACCTTCAAAATACATGACATGTATACATATTCTCTTTATTCCTATTAACATTTTTACAGTGATACAAATATTTGTTGATTAAAATAGGATTGTTTTGCACAATAAAATTTCAAATTATATTGGTCCATTGATCTTGTAGATGGTAGATAACATTTATTACATGGGATTTTTACCATGTAATGCAATGAATAATTATGCATTATTCAATAAATGTTGGTGTTAGTTTACGACCCTTTAAAATGACAAATAGAAAATGCTAGTGTAATATACGTTCTAATCTCTAAATTGCAAGTTTACAAATCAACATCTTCGTCATTAATGTGAATTTATAGCTGTGATATATATTTTAAATACTTGATAATTTACAATGTATAATTTCTATGATATGAAACTGACATGAAACATAAGTTTTGTAATAAGTGCCAAAGAGTTTGATCCATGACAGTATGCTTAAAAGGAACCTATTGGAAATAAGCCCTTATCCTATCAAATATATGTGTCTCAAAATTATTAATCAATATTTTAACTAAGTGAATACTTGTGTAACAAGAAAAATATTAAAACTGTGATAGCTGGTTTAAATTATATTAAAAAGAAAACTTGTTTAATACATTATTTAAAATACATGTTAATGCTTCTGTAAAGGTGTATGTTAATATAGTTGATGTATCTTTGCATTTATGACATTTATATTATCTCAAATAAATAAATCAAGTCATCATATCAGTGTTCAAATTTTTCCCATACAAATAAGCATTATAAACAAATAAAGTAGGTATTGTAAACAAATAAAATAGGTATTGTAAACAAATAAAGTAGATATATTATACAATTAAAGCAGACATTGTATACAAATAATGTAGGTATTGTAAACAAATAAAGTAGGTATTGTAAACAAATAAAATAGGTATTGTAAACACATAAAGCAGATATTATATAAAATTAAAGCAGATATTGTAAACAAATAAAGTAAGTATTGTAAACAAATAAAATAGGTATTGTAAACAAATCAAGTAGATATTATATACAATTAAAGCAGACAATGTATACAAATAAAGTAGGTATTGTAAACAAATAAAGTAGGTATTGTAAACAAATAAAGTAAGTATTGTAAACAAATAAAGTAGGTATTGTAAACAAATAAAATTGGTATTGTAAACAAAAGAAATAGGTATTGTAAACAAATAAAGTAGGTTTTGTAAATAAATAAAATAGGTATTGTAAACAAATGAAATAGGTATTGTAAACAAATAAAATTGGTATTGTAAACAAAAAATAAAATATAATTTCTCATATTTTTCATTTTTTTCAAATATTGCTTTGATACTGCATTTTAATTTCATCTGATTGGAAAGAATTAAAAATTATACTCATTTTAAGTTTAATATAGAAACAAACTGAATTTCGCCATTCGATTAACGCCTTTGATAAACATTAATTACTGTTTCTAAGTAGCAATGAGAAGCTTTGCCGAATATCAGGTGGATCTATGCCACATTATCAAACTTTACTTAATGCTTAAATAACTCCTTCGCAGCTAATGTCGCCGATCGGCCACAAACAGCCCAGTGTCATGGTCGCCAGTTGGCGACGTGGATACTCTATTTTAATACGCATACTAAACAACATATTTTACTAAATACCAAGGGAGGTAACTGAAGCGCTCCTATCTAGGAAATGCAAACAAATACTTTTTTCTTGGTTTTATAGATGGTTAAGAAATTACAAATTATATGTTGAATTAACCATGTTTAACCTGTTTAACCACGGATGTTTTTGACTCCAAAAAGCGCGTTTTCCCAGAAAATTAGCGGCGACAAACATTTTGCAGACTAGGTACTTCAGCATGTAGTTTAATTTTGTAAAAACTTTGCTTTGCATGCCAAATTTGCTAATAGTGCAACCCAAATCTATAACAGCAACTGGACGTATATGATTTAGCTTATGAGCTTCCACTTTGCAGATACTACTTTACCAAGCGGTGTAATGGATAATAACCTTAATTTTGGTTTACTATCTGCATTCATTGTGCGAGTCGTTTTCTGGTGCAGCTCAATGGTTATTGTAATTGTGGTGCCCTATGTGATTGTGATGCCCTATGTTATTGTGATGCCCTATGTTATTGTGATGCCCTATGGTGCACAGTGATGCACTGTGGCAATTGTAATCATCTTCAAAATATATGAATTTTTTGTCATTAATCTCTGCATATGTAGAAGCATATTTTTTGTGTATCTTCCATGAGCAGGAATGGGAAAATAAGTTTTTTGGAACAAGGAACATGTTAATAATTACACAGACAACGAAACATTTCGTGTGTATATTGCCACTAAGACACTATATTGTAAATATGTTTAAAACAAATAAAAATAATGACATATCATAAGCAATTTTGTTAATATTTTACGAGTTGACCTTTGACCAAGGGACCTTAGTAAATCATACATACTATCATTTTAATATCAATATAGACAAGTTCTGATGGTCAACTATATAACAGATGTCTGACGTATGCATGATGGGTTACATGTATACAATCCAGCTTAAAATTTGCGCATGCAGCCATTAAGTAATATTTAGCCTTATAATACATTCGACTGTTTTGTGTATACCTGGTATACATACCACAACATATAGACATGTTGAAGTTTTATAATGATATTAGACACATATTACCATAAAGCCCAAATGGATGCTAAAATAATTTGATGTTTAGTTATGTCATAGTGTGAGCAAATTCGTCGATATTTCACTAGTTAACCTTTGACCCAATGGCCTTCATGAATAAGACCTGTTCTCATATTATGCACATGCCGTAGCTATTTAAACTAATTTATTACTCAGTCAAAAGATCAAATGTGTTTTGTTTGCTGGTGATTTCAAATGTAGGATGTGAAAGTTAACCAAAGCGGTCTGGTTGCTGTCTAAGATAAAGATACTGTGACTCTGAATTCACCTGGTCGTTCTGTAGTTTTTGCAGTATATACATGTATGACCCGTGTAATTATTGCAAATATCTTATAATGATAGTAAAGGACATTACAATATGTGCCACTGGACAAGTACAATATTAGCACATTTATGAAAGTCAAACTGTTTTGAAATTATGTCGGATGTGGTATAATGTTTAAAGGCTTACTATAATCACAGACCCAACCGAAGAGTTAATAGTGATTGTGGGTTCACTGAGGAGTTGTTCAACGACTCCCACTACACATGGAATTATGAAACAGCAATTAACACACATCAAGTCACGATAAGAAAGAAAAGAACGCCTCTTCATGTGAAAATGATTATAGGCGTTGAAAACCTTGTTGCTGAGCAAAACGTTTTAACGAGGTTTTGTTTGCTTTCTTTTTTTCCAATTTGATAGCAAGTTATTCCTATCATTTTTGTTATAATTCACGAGCGATAGAATCACCGTATTATCAGTTTTTGTGAACGGCCTTTTTGAGAACGGCAAACATTTTAAAATAAATTGTTAAGATTTATATTTGTTTTTACCCAATTTCACCAGGTAAAACAATTACAGTTACGGAAATCCCCGATACTTTGTCAAAGTGAGGAATCCTGGACTTTCTCTGGACTTGTTATCATGAAGCTCGACTAGTTTGTACAAATTATTCCAATGAAAATATTATTAAAAACTGATCTTCTTTTTTTCATATAAAATATATGAATGAAACGACACTTGTGTTGGTTTTGTATCGTGTTTCAATGTATTCGGTTTTAAAGTTTATACATAATTACAAATTATAGAAATTGTTAACTAGTATATAATTCCTATTGTTAAACTGTTTGATGCCCGGTAAAAAATATAACTTGGTATAATAATTATTGTCTATAATTATGTGATATTAATAGGCTGGGTTTTAGGGGGGGGGGGGGGAGGATGATTACTTTTACGTGGTGAAAAGCCAAATATAAGTATTGCAAAAGATCTCTTATCGAATTCGTTGTTTGTTTTAATCATTTATATTTTATATAATTATATCTTAGTTATTCTTGCCACTTTTGAATAGTTTAGAACCATGTCATGAAAAGGATAATGATAGAATTAACCGTTCTAGTGGAGGTCTTTTATATAATTGTAAATACATTAAAAATCTCCCCATTTATATAGCTCTTATAATATGCACTTTTTTCTTTTGCTCCTTGTTATACACATTTGTAAGATATACAAATAAACTTGAGTGTCAACTATTTGTACGGTTTGATGGGGGATCTCCCACCCCGACCTCCACAGGCCTATTACGGGGTGATTAAATTGGTCACCATATATTTGGTGACTGAAATTATGAACCCTCTGTAAACTCTCAAAGAAAAATCACACCAGATTTGATATCGATATTATATACCGAGCTGGTGACTATCATGCCAGGTCTTATATCGATATATAATATTGAGCTGGCGACTATCAAGCCAGGTCTGATATCGATAATCAATATCGAGCTTGCAAGGTCTGAAATCGATATTCAATATCGAGCTTGCGACTGTCAAGCCAGGTCTGAAATCGATATTCAGTATCAAGCTGGCGACTATCAAGCCAGGTCTGATATCGATATTCACTACCGTGCTTGTGACTATCAAGCCAGGTTTTAGATCGATAATTAATATTGAGCTGGCTACTATTATTATCCAGGTATGAGATCAATATTCATTTGATGCCTGTCGAAAAAGTTGGTGATGCACCCATACGTCCGTCCGTGTGTCCTTCCGCCCGCAATATTTTATCCTTGAATTGGAATTTTACAAAACTTTCAAGGATGTATAACATCCTAATGGAGACGTGCATACTAGTAATGACTTTGTGTTACTGGTTGATGATTTTTCCACAGAGTTATGGCACTTTGATTTCATCCATTAACAAATCCATATCCGCAATATTTCTCTACAGCCACTAGATTGGAATTTATGAAACTTGCAAGGATGCATCACTTACAAGTGGAGATTTGCATATTGTATAATTTTCTTGTCGCATAATCAGTTTGTTTTGCTTGTTTGAATATTTAGCGGCATTTTAATGCCACATCAGAGGCTAACTGACATTTTCCTGGAAGGTTAAACAGAATTCTGTCACATCCGTCTCCGCAAGTAAAAGCTAACGTTTCCACTTTAATCAGAGGTGAGAGATGAATGGCAATGAGACGCTTGTCGTATGTCAGTTATCACAGAGACTATGGTATGGTGGGGATTCGAATTAACGAACACGTTCCGTCTATTCATCTGTTACGTTTCAGGGGCGAGCTAGTTTTAGCAATACTATAACATAGTCAAAATCGAATTCTGCATATGAATAAATAAGATTTAATAATAATTTTCGTCAATTGCTTACTTACACCGTACCTCTACAAATAGTTCAGCGTTGTATAGCGAGTAGATACCTATAGTATGACACATAATAATAATTAAATATTTCCTTAGGTTATATTTTGCAAACAAATAGTAATTATATAGTGTCTAATTTTTTAAATACGCTTATGGTAAAGTTTGACAAAGATTCAGCTATACTAAACTGGGCATCTAACTGTAACGGGACGAGAAAAATATGCAGCCAATCAGGGAGTAGAACCCGGGACTCTTCGCTTACAGGACGAATGCTCTATCGACTGAGCTAACCGAACCGCTAACAGACATTTCACTTCTGTTACATATGCTCTCACAAATTTGGAATTCGTCCTCGAATTTCCATAGAGACCAGAGAATCATGTGAACGTTTCTCGGAATATATATAAGTCACAGTCCCTCGTTGGGTGCCAATGTAACGGGACGAGAAAAATTGCAGCCAGTCCGGGATTCGAACCCAACCCGGGGGTCTTCGCTTACAGGTTGAATGCTCTATCGATTGAACTAACCGAATTACTCTTCTAGTAGGTTACGCACACACTATGACATAACGTTAACGCACTCTGGTTTTCAAGAAGTTGTTTCCTTTATCGATAAAAATCGACAGATTTATACCACTCCAACGAAAAAGGCCGATGGCTATATATATATACTGGAGATAAGATATTTCAGCATGATCATTATTAACATTTTATAAACCAATCAAAACACATTTCAGTTTGTCGAGTTATATAAGTAAAATTAGTATTATTTGACACAGAAACTAGGAATTGTTCCGTTCCGGTTTATAAAACATATGTTTGCCAAATAATTCGAATGTGAGCCGGTACACTGTAAATATCTGTTGATGAATTGTCCCAGAATGCAGATCGTTCTGAATGAGTGACGTAGAACTAAGTGACGTCATTTGTGAAGTTCCCGCGAAAACAGTTATCCGAAGGGACTGAATTTTCTATGTGAACCGATAAAGCCATGTAAGATTATTTTTCCCGCATACCAAACACATTGAATGTTTATTTAAATCATTATTAGATTTAAAATTAAATATATTATGTTATATGTTTTAATACGGCACGTCGTAAATTGTTCCAACACCACAGTAGGGTAGAAGAGGTGCATGTGGATACATACTTGCCAAGCTCGAAAAATTAACATTAAGCAATATATATATCGTGGGGTCGATCCTCTGCCATGGTTATGTGTGGTGTCCTTGAGCAAGACACTTGTAATAATTTGTGTCAAAATCGAGTTAAGATATTAAGTTTTTTTTCGATTGAATGAATCAATGAATGATTGATTGGTTAATTGATTGATTAATTGATTGATTGATTGGTTGATACATTGATTGATTGAGTGATTGGTTGATACATTGATTGATTGATTGACTGACTGATTGATTTGTTGATTGATTGGTTGATTGATCGATTGATTAATTGATTGATTGATTGATTGATTGGTTGGTTGGTTGATTGATTGATTGATTGATTGATTGATTGATTGATTGATTGATTGATTGATTGATTGATTGACTCTGGTTCATTCAACTGTTGATCGATTAAATTGTTAATTGGTCATTTGATGGGATTGGACTAAATTGGGCTGGATTGGGTTGGATGGATTAATTCGATTAGTTGATTGATTGATATATTAATTATATATCTTTCATTATAACGTTAGCATGCATGCATAAGTAAGGTTGATGAGCTGGCAGTTTTTATCCGGAATTAAATTTCTCTTCGAATCCCCGCTCGGCAAGTTATCATAACACATTTATAGCAGCTCATTGAGGAGTGTCTGTATGAGCTATATGTTACATGTTTGTATATTTCAAATATAAGTTTTGTTTTAAATCTATTAGCATTGCTTGTGAATAATGACTTCATGTTGTGTGATTTTACAGTTCTGTAATTAATCAGTCCTGTTCAACATTGAATATATTTTAAGAAAGAATGATGTGTTTATTGTATAGAGCTACTTGAAAGAAATGTTTATAAAATTTACAGTTAACAGAACAGCTTTAAGTTAAAGTTACATATTACGTCAACAACTAATTTTAGAATACAGATCAGTATTTAAGGGTGGGTGGACACAGTATAAAAAATTAAAACCTTTAAAAAAAGTAACACAAGATGGCTTGTACCGTAACCAGTTTAATCCATCAGCCCTCTGCAGTGCATACAAAAAACGAGGTTGGCTTTCTTTAGAAGATTATATCAAAAGTTTTTAAGTATAAAACCAAATAACATAATAGTACAGCAATATTTTCTGAAACTGTAGGAACAATTACACCGTAAAGATTAAAGAATAAAAATTATTATCAATAAATATATATAGATATAATATATAAATTATATACTCAATTATTTAGAAATTATTTTAATCCATGGTTGATTTCTCAGACGATGAATTTCTTTTACATTTAACAATGTCCAAGGTGGGGCGGAAGTCTAATGGATAGAGTGTTGGCCGCTCATGCCAGAAGTTGCGGGTTCGATCCCCAGCTAAACCCGATGCCTTTCATAAAACAACACTCAGAACTGGTTCTATCCAGGAAGCGGACTCGAGAGTGGTTCATATAAGCTCTGAGCTTTCGTCGCAATGCCGGGCAAATAAATTTGTATAAACTTATGTCCGAATATAAATTAAAAACACTAAGTATTTTGATAAACAAGATTAATATCAAATGAAGTATTTACCTCACAGTGGTATCCCTCATTAAGTTCATTTTCTTCTTTATTCCTATATGAATGTGTTTTACTGCCATCTTTTTATGATTTTGATATGTTACAGTGATAACTTGTTGTCCTACCATTTTGCTATTCCACGTACTAAACATAAAAATGCATTATAGTGTTTAGATATAAAGAGAGACAATAATGGCACCTGTTAAAATGATTGATATCTTTTTTATTTCAGATTGATAAAACAAAGAGATGAAAACATAAGTATATACTGATTGAGGGAAAGGCAACACACTACGGAATGTTAGTTATGTTCTGGGACTGGACGGTAACAATCTGCGGAGTATTTGAGTCTCTGTTAGTTTCTTTTTCTTGAGTGTTACATCTATTATGATCTTTTAATTTGACAGTATGATTAGTTGAAGAACGTGGAATCTAAAATGTAGATAGAATCATCAGTTAGTGAAGATTTAACGTTTCAGTGGCACGTGTATAATAATACATTTACAAGATCATAACTGCAATATTCACTGGCACATCATCGCTAAACTGTCAGATGAAGATACACACTGGAGATAGGTCATCTGAATGTCTGGTGTGTAATAAAAGATTAAAAAGATCTTCGCACCTACACATCCATATGCGGATACATACTGGAGAAAAACCAGTGTAAAGCGGATGAAAAGACATTTATACAATTAATAAGTTTAAAATCCCACTTGCGGTTAATACTGGAGAATAACCATTTGTTATTAGATATTTTAGTGAAATGTGTGTAATAAGACATTAAGTGTGTCGTCGACTCTATAAATCCACAGGTGCGTTAGTTGTGTAACAAGGAATTGTCATAGAGGTTATCTAGCATAGAGCTAAGAGTAACATATTCATCATATCTTAAGGCAACTAGTATTCCACTTTCATAATGGAGATAAATCATTGCAATGCCATGTGTGCAATACTATAATTTACATATTTAACAAACAGTCAGTCTCATATTCGGATATATTCTGCTTATAAGCAGTTTGAGTTCTATTTTTTGTAATACATGTACATGTAAGACATTTACAGAGCCATCAAATCGTAATATGTACAATCACACTGCAATATAAAAAATATTATAGGTAATCTGTATTACATTTCACTATGAAAAACAGTTAATTTAAATGATTTATTTTACTTCATTTGTGAAACAAGTTATGACTACTTAAGACAAAATCGAAGTTCTCTTGGTAAAATCAGTGCGAAGCATCTACGGAAAAAGTGTCTTGCTGAAGGATACCACACATAGCCGTGACAGAAATCGAACCCACGATCCTCCGATCATGAGTTCGATGTTCTACCATTGGACCACACGTTCCACTAAACAAATGTGCGTCGGCCGGTAATATTTATTTAGTGTGAAATAAAGTTGCTGTTAGGTGGAGCAATGCGTGTGCTTCAAATCGCTGTTTGGACAGTGACACTACATTGGTGAATATATGTATATGCACTTTTAGATAAATTCAAAATATAATCACCTAGTAATAATTGTATCTTAGTTGTTCGAATTTTAATTTTATATTGAAATCACAATTTTGAGTTTTCATTAGGTGATGAAATAACATAAGCCTTGTTAAATGGTATAAAAAAGTCATTTTGACTTCACATACATTCAATTTGGCTAATATATTCCATTGTGCTTTCAATCTTTAATCAGATTTAAAAAGGCACATTTATACATTTAATTTTTGTTTAAACATATTGTTGTATTACTTTATTTAGACAAATATGGCCCTTGTACATTTGTTTTAATTACAAACATATACATGTAACATGGATACATGGAAACTGACCATATGCATAAGCATTAACATAATAAAAAAATCATTTATAAACCGAATACGCTATTGTGAAACTACATCATTCTATTTATAGTTAGATTGGTCCAAATCAGGTAACACATTAATATTGAGTTTATCGTATTGCATAATTTATAAAACAGATAAATGTGCTGTCATCCCTAATACGGGAGGTTCCACCTAAAAATAGAATGACGTAGTTTCAAAATAGCGTATTCGGTTTAGAGATCGTTTGGTAATATTTAAATCTGGAATAAAGAATTCCTAATGTCCACGATGTTAAGTATATTGTTTATGCTTAATTACTTTTCTGCCACAACAAAAACAGTTGGTCCTGGGGAAGAGACGTTTGTCACAGTGTGAACTGCTGCATACTTTGGCGATCTTTCAAGTGAGGTTGTTTTTTTTTAACCACACTAGTTAAATATTTTGTTACAATAAGTCGCTGTAATTTCGCATAATTATTATATACAATTGTAAGTGTATAACGATTCCACATGTTGAACTGGTCCATAGTCGTATATATCTCCTGAGCTAGACAACATGTTGAAATGGTCCATAATCGTATATCTGTCTTGAGCTAGACAACATGTTGAACTGGTCCATAGTGGCATATCTGTCCTGAGCTAGACAACATGTTGAACTGGTCCATAGTCGTATATCTGACCTGAACTAGACATGTTGAACTGGTCCATAGTCGTTTATCCGTCGTACTGAAGTAGACAACATGTTAAACTGGTCCATAGTCGTATATCTGACCTGAACTAGACATGTTGAACTGGTCCATAGTCGTATATCTGTCCTGAGCTAGACAACATGTTGAACGGGTCCATAGTCGTATATCTGTCCTGAACTAGACAACATGTTGAACTGGTCCATAGTCGTATATCCATCGTCCTGAACTAGACAACATGTTGAACTGTTTCATAGTCGTATATCTGTCCTAAACTAGACGACATGTTGAACTGGTCCATAGTCGTATATCTGTCCTGAGCTAGGCAACATGTTGAACTGCTCCAAAGTCGTATATCTGTCCTGAGCTAGGCAACATGTTGAACTGGTCCATAGTCGTATATCTGTCTTGAGCTAGGCAACATGTTGAAATGGTCCATAGTCGTATATCTGTCTTGAGCTAGGCAACATGTTGAACTGGTCCATAGTCGTATATCTGTCCTGAGCTAGACAAAATGTTGAACTGGTCCATAGTCGTATATCTGTCCTGAGCTAGACAACATGTTGAACTGACCCATAGTCGTTTACCTGTCCTGAGCTAGACAACATGTTGAACTGGTCCATAGTCGTATATCTGTCCTGAGCTAGACAAAATGTTGAACTGGTCCGTAGTCATATATCTGTCCTGAACTAGACAAAATGTTGAACTGGTCCGTAGTCGTATATCTGTCCTGAGTTAGACAACATGTTGAACTGGTCCATAGTCTATATTTGTCCTGAACTAGACAACATGTTGACCTGGTCCATAGTCGTATATCTGTCCTGAGTTAGACAACATGTTGAACTGGTACATAGTCGTATGTTTGTCCTGAGCTAGACAACTTGTTGAACTGATCCATAGTCGTATATCTGTCAATTGTTCTTTCAAAGGCTTTATACGGTTGTGAGCTATGGAATTCCATAACAGAAACACATTCGGTCACTCAAGCGAGTTCATGTACAGTGTGCAAAACATATACAATTTCTCCCTAAAATGACGCAAAGCGATTGGCACTAGCCTGCATAGGGTTAAAGCCAATAAAATATGAAATAGACAAACGAAAACTACTCATGTTTTGCCAATTGTGTCACATTGACAACTACTACGGAATAAAAAATATTTTCGTTAATCGACTTGTGCAATATATGTCTTAACCAAGGAAAAAATTAGGTTTTATGCCCGACATATATCGTATTCTGGGAAAATACAATCTCACTGAAGTTTTACAAGAATTTGTTTCAAAAGCATCTTTCCTAACTCTGAGGCAATGGAAGAAACGATTAAAACTTGCAGTACGCACAGCTGCAGACTTTGATTATAAAAACCGACTTTTGTCTGACGGAAACCTCAATTCATTTTTTAGCATACAAAATAGTATCGTTCCAAGTGTTATATGTCGTTTCAGCAAGTTATATCGTGATTATTTACCATACTGTAGGCCAGTGATGTTTATTGTTGGTAAACTTTTCTCACGAAAGTACATAACCATTTGCCCGAACTGTAAATCATACACGGGCTCTATAGCTGAGCACTTAGTGATGTATTGTTATGCAAATTACACTGTCACAATTTATGGTGTAATCTCCATAATATATTTTGGATAACACTCTTCAAGGATTTTTGCAAGCTGTGTCCGCGTGAACAAATCATTGAAATGTTGTCTGGTTATCCTTCACTGGATATGATTGATAAACAACGGATTAGTTGCGCAAAAATGTCATATAGACATTTACACGAAATGACGAAAATTCTCCGAATTTTTATTATAAAATAGTTAGATCTAGCTAGCATGATCTTAACAACATCCGCATAGAGCGCACGTGTATATATATATATATATATATATATATATATATATATATATATATAAAGGGAGATAATTAAATTCAAAACAACGGAATTTACGATTTTTTAGGATCTTTTCAGATGCTCATTCACAATGCATGATATATATATATATATATATATATATATATATATATATATATATATATATATGGAGTTAATTATTTGTGAATAACCAAGACATAAATGTACAGACCAGACTACGGCGAATGCGCCTAGCTACAATGCAAACCATAGATAAATTACCAAGGCCTCTGTTTATGTATATATATATATATGTGTGTGTGTATATAGGTATGTATATATGTATTTGCGTATGAATATATACGTATATGGGTATGCATGTATGTATGTGTGTGTATATATATATATATATATATATATATATATATATATATATGTACATAGGCATATGCTTCCATTCACCTCTTTGTATGCGAATATGCGTGATTGCGTGCGTGCATGCAAAGTGCGTGTGCGTGCGCATGCGTGTGTGTGTGTGTTCGTATATGTATGTACTTCTTGTATAATATCATTTTACATTAAGTTCCATTTGACCATATATTACCATATCATTTATGTCCACTATCCTGCTTGCCAGTTACCTTACGTCTTACTTTTTCGATTTCGGTAAGACAAGCGTATAAAACGGTCGAATGTTACACCACATGTTAAATAATATTTCACCCATTAGTTACATTAGTCTTGCATTCTTTCGATTTCATTTTATTTTCGGTAAGGCATATATTTGAGGTGTTATAACATTATCCAGATAAATATGTTGGTCTGAAAGTTATTGCAATGTAACATAGTCAAAATTATGATAAAATACTGTCATATTTTTTCTACTATAATTCTGTACAATCTATTGTAATTCTACAATTATTATATTCTGTTTTTGCACTATTTTGCTGACTTTTATCATGCTGTTTTCAAATACTTACATATGACGTTCTGTTTAAATGCTTATATTGTATCAAATGCTCTCCTGAATGGAGGAATAAAAGAATCTACCTCCTGAGCTAGACAACATATTGAACTGGTCCATAGTCGTATATCTGTCCTGAGCTGGACAACATGTTGAACTGGTCCATAGTCGTTTATCTGTCCTGAGCTAGACAACTTGAAACTATTACTACATGTTCGACAGTGGACGGAATTGGTGCATATTAATTAGGTGAAATGGACTCTGATTGGCTGACGGTATCCGACCTCTAAAATCTTTATTGATGGACCGATTTTGATGAAACTTGATATTTGGCTTAAGTTTATTGGTATCTACAATGTAGTTACAAAGCGGAGGGCATTTGTGTCCCATGGACGCATTTCTAGTCTACTGACTTAATTATGACGACACGCCTCTATTTGATCTTGGAAAGTGAGAAACAATGATTAATAACGGATTGGGTGAATAAACATAAACTTGCAAAACACCTATCCCCTGTATCGGAATGAACCGATAAAGATAAGAAAATCAATGGTGTCGCTTTCTTTCTTTCATTCTCTTCAACCAATACTCTCTTTTTTTTAAATTATTCTGAATAAACCATTATTTCTCTTATCAAATTTTGCACATTTAGCCAAGTTGAAATTATTTCGGAACAATATGATAAAGTCTATTAGAAATGTAAAATTACTGTTATTGAAGCAGATTTACACAAGCTTCTAAGGCTTTTTTCTGTATCCTTTCTACATAATTAGTTAAACGTATGACTTTATGCTTTATTGTTAAATATATGCTAGATATATGTACTTCTATGAATGAAATATTGTTTAAACTAAACTATTACAGCACGTACGTTTTCGTGTAACAGATGTACCATTTGTAATATAATATACATAGTCCTCATATTTAAAATCAGTTTTTAATAAATTAACTGTAATAATCGAGTTTTGGCATGGTCTTAATACTTCTTTTCAAAAAGTGGACGTATTGATATCGCAGTCTTGTTTAATACTTCACAAATATTTAAGGCAGGTTACTATTAAAGTATCCTAAATATATCTTTTAACCCAAATTAAACCAAAGTGTTTGGAATTATTTTCATGCTACCGATATACAAAAATTTGGCTTCCAAGTAGCAGAAAGTATCTACAATATCTATCCAATTTTTCACCGTTTATGAACCATTTAATATTACGAACTTGTTTCCTGTTTCAAAAATGCAAATTTTATTTTGTTTTATCTATATGTATACTGCAATGAGTATTTAAGGATGATGTAATTGTTAACTGTTAGGATCAGTCGTAAACAAACCAATATCATCTGCAAATAATGATAAGTATCACACAAGTGATTGGTATCTGATACTGTCAGATTATCTGTGTTAAGGCATAAAAAGAGAACGGACTGGATAAATGTACGTATGGTATCAAATATATTGAATATGATAATGTATTTCTTGGAACTATCCCACTAAACTTGACGAATTTGATGCTCTTGTTTTTCTCGTGTTATAAATTTAATACGTGTTTGAAGTGTATGCTTTGTACGTTACTAACCATATTATGAACCTTAACACTTATAATTGCGCATGCCCTCGTGATTTGATGTATTTATATGAACTGAGTGAATAAACTAAATTGAATTGAATTGCAATAATATTTATGTTACAAATGTACATTGTGGCGAACAATCAACTGATACATGTAATTGTTCGCGGGATCCGTTAAGCGGTAAGCCAGTACTGGACAAAATTATTTGAAGGCAAATTACATATATACCGTACATTCGGACTCGGTTTATTTGATTTTATTTTATTTTATTCGACATTCTTAACACATAAATAAAAAACATAAAAAAATAATTTTTATCCTATTATATAAATGTATAAAGTTGTTTATATACGTTTCGTTTCAGTATACTACTCGTATTGTGTACATTTGTGTTAGTACATGAGTATAGTTCATACTCTCATGTTTGTATTTATAGAGTAAATAAAAAATTATATCAAACAATTTAACAGTGTTTATATATTTAGTGTTGTCTCGTTAGTTTTGTTAATATGACTAATAAGAAATAAAAAAAAGTAACATTTTAAATTTAATTATCCCTCATGAAAATATAGGGGTATTGAAATAACCTTCGTCCGTCTGTGCGTCGGTACGTCTGTCTGTCTGTCTGTCTGTCTGTCTGTCTGTCTGTCTGTCTGTCTGTCTGTCTGTCTGTCTGTCTGTCTGTCTGTCTGTCTGTCTGTCTGTCTGTCTGTCTGTCTGTCTGTCTGTCTGTCTGTCTGTCTGTTCGTCTGTCTGTTCGTCTGTCAATTTGGACCAACAACGTTTTGGGCACAGTATTGGTATATATATACCCCATTTTACCAAGATATCTCAATAATAATTCAAAACAGATATTAAATATATTTTAAAATGATCCGATCCGATTATTATATTTGTTTATTTGAAAATTGATGTGACATACATCTCTGCTTTTCTAAATGAGGTTAAGCAATTTAGTCATTTTAGTATAAAACCTGTTGACGGGTAAAATGACTTTGTTTTCATTCATTTATTTGTTAATAATTTTAATACAATTTTAACCATATTTATTTGATGTAGTATTGTCATTATCACAATCTTTAATATTTGCGCGCACAAAATGACCTATATATGTATCGACGTGCATTTATTCATTCATTCATTCATTCATTCATTCATTCATTCATTCATTCATTCATTCATTCATTCATTCATTCATTGTTTATTTGAATACTTAGCGTCGTGTTTATGCCATCGAGGGCTAGCAAACGATTAAGTACCATAACCCGTATTCCTCGGTTCCTGGAGGGTTGACTGTGAGAAACAGATGACGATGAGACGCAGTGCCACATAAGTCGCAGCGGAGACTGCGGGCAAGGATTCGACCTCGCGTGTCCTAGATTACTAGCGAGACGCGTTAGCTACTAAACTAACCAGGCCCGGTGCAATGTCTTATACTCAGTGGCGTTTAATATCAACATTTACACAGTAAGTGAACTATTTAGCGAATGGATCAAACACATGGCGCACATTTGTGCACAATTGCCTTATATCTCAGTTAGCACTGCGTAAACATCGATATCAACTTAACATAATAAATATATTCACTACCATAAAGAGAGCCCAATGGGCGAATCGGAATTACTACATTTTCATATAAGGCATAATCAGGTATGGCCCATAAGTCTATCCCAGAACCTGATGTCTCCAGAATCGGGGCCTATTTAGGTGTGAGCCTACCATTCATTTTTGTTTTTTATTCTATAGAAACTAATAATTTTTTGCAGGCTTGTCATTCATCGAGAGACCCAAATTAAAGAAGTGAAACTTACATTTTCTCGTGTGTCAATCTTTTCACTACCAAAATATGATGTGAAAAGTAGGGGTTATGTGTCATATAAGAGATTTTTCTCTGTTCAGTGTCTACACTGTTGACAAAGTGAAAGTAAACTTCCGAAATCATGTATTCATACCCCAATTTTCAAGCATCACATTTTTCTAAATTCACAATTCAAACATGATAATGCTTTCAAAATGTTCAAAATATATCAATAATACCATTCAAATAAAAAACAGAGCATTAAAATAAGGAAATTGCATATTTAAAGAAGAAGAAACAATCAGTATTTATACCCACCATTATGTGACTGCTCCATGAAAACATTTCCTGTTTTCAACGTTGGTACTATGCATTAACCATGAAAAAAACAGCGAATTATATGCCTGCCTCAAATTTCATAGCAATTGAACACTTACTGTGACGTCATTCAAACTCTCAGTTGAAGAAACTGACCAATCAACGTGCTGAATTGCGGATTTCCCAACATTTCTATTTAACGGACCCAATCGGGATAGTTGGACCCGTACATGTACTACACACTTAAGGCACGTTTTATATTTTATAATTGTGGTTAACAAATTTGGGCATGCTCGAATCTCGGTAACCTTGAAGTTCTCTCATATACCAATAACACTACTCATTACCACCTATTACACTCAAGGGGACAAGTGAATTAACTCCATTTTTTTATTTTAGGCAGGATTGTAAATATTCTATACTAAGAAAATTCGGTTTAAGTTTTTTGGCAAATCAATTCTCATTAACTACTAGACATACATCAATAAAACTTCATATTTGTTTCCATCACCAGCAAATGTACTCGGTGGGACAAATGAGGACCCCCTGATAAATTTCTAATTTTGTTCCGTAATAAAATGTAAAATATACACTCTGCCTTTTTCAACTTCCCATTCTGAGCGTGAGATATCGATCCACCAACCTTGCCTTCTTATAATTCTTCCTCTTAAAGTTGTATATCTTTTGTTTGTCATTTTTAATTCAGTTTTGTATTTTTTTAATTCTGTTTGTAATTATTAATTCTAAATATGATATCTGATATATTTCAACTTTGTTAATTACCCAAGCCCATGCCCAAATGTTAATTTTTTATTTATATTTTGTATTTTATAAAATAAAAAGTCTGCGCTTTATCAACGTTAATACGTGTCCGAGCCAGTGGGCCGTACCCGACCAATTTGTTTTTAAATTTTGGATTAAAATGTATTGTTTTTTAAGGGAGACAAATACTCGATAACTCGCTGTTGATTTAAGACAGAATCATGCCCCTTTATACTTAAAAGCATAATTAGCTTCTTTCTCAGTAACATATTTCATTCATTAATGAACATTGTGGGTTTTACTACCATTACATGGACTCAGTGGGATAAGTGCTCTAGCTACGCTTTGATTTTAGGAAGATGTGTTAAAGGTTAAGTATTTGGTTTAGATTTTATATCAGTTTATTATATCTTTTATTAAAGTCTCATCACAGTTTATACAAAAATAATCACATACAATAATAAAACAACAAAACAAGACACCATGTCACCCTTTGAAGAGTTTCAAGACATTGAGAGGTATAATGTCTCTAATAAAATTATACATAGTATACATTAAATATTTTCGTTTTGTACAAATAAAACATGTACCGATTTTTCATGAAATTGATTTACGTTGTATATACACTTATAAATATACTGGTCGTACCTATTACCGCGAGTCTAAAATTTTGTCAGCCATGTAAATAATGGCATCAATAATACACAGGAATAAAGTTATTTAAGTGTGCTGAGTAATAAACGGTAACCGGTACAAAATGTAATCAAATGCCGACGCTAACGGAAGTTGGAGCTTTGCGCATGTCTGGAATTTTGTTATTATACCGGTATTCGCGGTAATATGTATATTGCAGTATTATGTATACAATGGATATATGATAAAATTTGAGCTACAATCGTTAATCTCGACCAGGGCGGGAGCTCTTTCCATCGAAAATATACTTTTACCTAAGAAATTTATAGGAAAACAATTGCTTTTGTTGTTATTCTTATCTATTTGAACATGATTATCATTTACTCGATGTGTGCTAGGTTTTGTTTCTATGGTGATACGTTGGGTACTAGTGTACCTTCCACGCTCTCACAGACTACATAACGGAACAAGCTCTCTTGGTGGAGTCCGTTACTTAGCAATTATTTTGAGCACGTTTATAGAGAAAGTTGAATGACGTATCAGTTTGGCAAGCGTTCAATAGCCATGAACAATGGGACAGGTATGAAAATTTCCCACTATTTCATTGCGGGTAAATATACCTGATTTGGGTGATATCAGGGACTGGGATAGACGGTAGTAAGCGCAATACACAAACTCTGAAAACACCGTACATAAAAACACAAGTCAAGTTTAGTTCACGGTCCAAAAAGTCTTATCAGCAATGTGTCCCAGTATAGCACGCAAACTGAGACCCCCTTATTTCTTTTTATTTAACAATTATATTGACCTCAGGTTCGCTATCAATATTATTATAATCTGAGTATTATTTGTTCTTTATTGTTATTTTTTTTTTCTTCTTCTTATTATTATTGTTGTTGTCATTTCTTAATTGTTGTCCCTTGTCACAGCTTTTATATTGGCTAACTTGTTACGTGCTTACGCGCACGTGATAAGGCGTATCGATTTTGTAGGAAAACAATATATTTACTATTTTATAAGCAGTGAGTACATGTTCTTTTTTGTTTATTTAAACCTTCCGCATGATCAAAAGCTGGTCATTTTCTAAAGTTCTTTAGTCAATATAAAATCACAATCTCAAAAAGGTCATCAAGACATTTACGTTTACTAGTTTTCATTTCAAGTGTTTATCGTGTTATTTCGCCCTGTCGTGTTATTTTTGCATACGTACATTCATTTTACATTAATTTAATTTAGCTTGATTGTGAAGTTAGCTCGGAGCTTATGCATATTATTCTCCAGTGCATTTCCTTATTAGATTTGGTACTGAATTGTGTTTCGAGAGGTCATAAGGTAGAGCCTGGGTCAAACTCGCGACCTCTGTCGTCTGAAGCAAGCACTCTATCCACTGCACTACTGACCCACTTTATATTTTAGAATACAATAAATTTGGTACTATTATTAGCATATTTTAATGAGTCGTGCATGAGTATACTGTTTCCACTTTAATTGCAATATTACAGTTTTACGTACATTTGTTCACAACTAAGTACAGACTCGGTGTACCTATGGTTTGGGGAAATATAAAACTACTCTAAAATGAATTTAAAAAGCGGTAATTTTTTTTTGCTAAAATACTCAAACAAATAGAATCATATCATATATTTTTCTGCATATCTATGTTTTGTTTCACGCTTGCATTGATTTATTTGTATTTGGAGCAGTTTACGCTTTAATCGAAGTAAATTACATGTTTTCTATGTTCTATAACGCATTTATATCGAAATAGCAAGACAAATAAAGAATTCATAGTACATCTTTTAGAATTGTTATTTACAAAATATATATAATTAAATGTATTTATGTTTTGTTGCGCAAACAAAATCATGTTTAAATATGCAAATAAATTGGCCTTGAAACCGTAGATAACCATCGATGCGTCGTCTATTGTATAATAGGTATTTTAAACATATTATATTGATTAGCCAAATATTGATATGTATGCTATAATTGTTGACCAAAATTAGTTTTATCATGCGTTACACCATTAAACATTTATATATAATACATTGTTTGTATACATGTGAACAGAAAATATCTTTTTTATCTCAATTTTGATTATCAACTTCACTCTCAAATAATGAAAAAAGAGTGTATCCGAATGAACGAGCGCACTCAGTAGCGCACGAATAGTTTTATTATCAGTTATCTTACTGTGTCTAGCGTATGATTATTATTTCATATACTGCGCATCTGAGTGCACTCAGGTATTGTATATTTCATAACACATTTATTTCAGGACTTATCTTTTCTTTGTTGAGTTATTTACTTCCAATGGACCCTTTTATCGTTATTGATATTGTTTCCCATAAATAAATATTTCGATCTCGATATTTTCGATAAAACAAAATAAACATTCGATAGTTGGTGATTATATCTTTTTTTAAGGATATGATCCGTATTTTGTTAAGCATTGTCATTTATTTTACTTTTTATTGCTTCATATCATGTCTCTTAAGTGACAAGCGTTTTCAGTGTAGGAAAACTAAATGACTTTACACCACCACCAAGGTGTATGCCCCTACTTAGCCTCTGTAATCTGAACTGAAGATAAGGGAGGAAGAAACATTTTACATCAATTTCATTTTACGTCTACTTTATTGTTGTTCATGTAATAATGTGTTTTGTGATTCATTCAACATTTCTGTGTGCTCATTTTACAATGCACATATACTTATAGGTTTTAGCAACATCTGTCAGTAGTTTGTTACATATGAACTGATGCCGCTGCCTTGAACAGTAAAGTATAAGTCAAGCACCACCATATATTCACTGTGAAATGGGGCCGGTTTCAATATCCTTAAATCTAAGAATGTTGAACGAAAAGTGGTGACACTTCCTAATGAGTCATTAACGAAAAGTTATTGTATTTTTTAAAAAAAATGAAAATGTAAATATGTATTTCTTTTACTATAACTAGCACACCTCCATTTCACACTCCAAGTATTGTTATTGTCCCGGGACATTTTTGATATCAGATTTCTTAGTATATCATACTATAATAATGCAAGAATAAACGTAATACGCACATCGATACTATATATATTTTATTTATTAAAGTGACAGGTACAATACATTTTAAAATTACAACATTTGCAAAAGCGTTAGTACATACAAAGACATACCCAGCCTAATAAGGCTTATCAGTCACTATGTTATCAAAATTTCAATAACTTTTATACATAAATAATGATGACAACAGCAAAATAAAATGAATAACAAAATTGATCAATAAATGCAATGAAAAAAAAAGTGTTTAGATTTGCCTCGTTTTTAGAGCACTTTCTATAAACTTTCCGATAGATATAATTGAGCTTTTATTTTGTAATTATTTTACTTATATAAGATTGATTTGTATCGCATAATTCAACTATTTTTGCATTCAAATTTTCACCTAAATGGTCAAATTTAGAGCAACAAAATATGAAATGTATTTCATCTTCGACAATATTTAAATAACACTGCTTACAGAATCTCTGGTCTCTAGGTAAACCAATATAACGACCTAACTCGATTGCAATGGGTACCGGAACGTAGTTGTGTAATACACGATCTTAAATTTGTGTTAAGGTTCATTTTAACATATAACTCGCACTCGTATTCAAGTTTGATATTTTTATATATAATTAGCTTACTTTGGGAATTTATATCATTAGTCCATTTTGTTTTATAATTATGCAGTAAAAGAGTACGCACATCTTGGATAAATGTGGTGTTATGAAAACTTCTTATTGACAAGGAATTAAAGTCACATTCTTTATCAATTTCTTTAAATATAGATTTAACATCGGAAGACCAATTATTTTTACATCTTAAATAATCATATGAAATTTTTTTTTTGTTAACCATCTATCATCCATAGCTATTATTTTTTTCCAAAACCGTAAAGCATTTATTTTACGTCTTATATGTTGGGTTTCCCACCCTATATCACCTTGGATTACAGGTGTAGATGTACATTTATGTACACCTAAAAAGAATTTTATAACGCGATTATGTAGTGTGTCAGTTTTAGAATAACTTTTGCATCCCCATGTCGTATAGTATTATGACCCCGGGTCATTTTACCGCTATTGTAAAATGACCCGCCCCATAGTAAAATGACCCCCCCCCCCCCCCCTATTTCTTTCATCTTATACAATAATTCAGTGCACAATAAACTGTTTGGAAACAGAATATAGTGTGACCAGTTAATTATGATGAACTTCAACAATTTAGTATGTGTGTGTGTTGGGGCGGGGGAGGGGGTCACTTTACCATGGCTATAGTAAAATGACCCCCCTATTTATTTCATCTTATACACATTCATTGTACTTTTTATAATCATCAAGTCAATAATAATCTGTATTGATTTAAAATTTAGTCTAATCGGTGAATAATATTAATAAAAAAAAAAGAAAATTGAGAGGGGGGTCACTTTACCATGGCCATAGTAAAATGACCCCCCCCCCCCCCTCCCCCCCCCTCCTATTTTTTTCATTTGACACAATTTCGTTGTATATTTTTATACATGTATTTACTTAGTAAATAATAAACTGTATTGATTTAAAATTCAGTCTTGTCGTGAATAAAAATAATTATTAAAAAGAAATTTGGGAGGGATGGGGTCATTTTACCATGGCCATAGTAAAATGACCCCCGTCCCTATTGTTTTCATCTTCTACAATTTTAATGTATTTTTTATACTTACTAAGTGACTAATTAACTGTATTGATTTACAATTCAGTCTTATCTGTGAATAATAATAATAATAATAAAAAAGAAAATTGGGAGGGGATGGGGGGTCACTTTACCATGGCCATAGTAAAATGACCCCTCTATTTTTTCATCTTTTTTTTCATCTTATACAATTTCATTGTATTTTTTATAATTACTCAGTAAATAATAAACTGTATTGATTTAAAATCAGTCTTATCAGTGAATAATAATAATAATAAAAGAAAATTGGGAGAGGTAGAAGGGGGTCACTTTACCATGGCCATAGTAAAATGACCCCCCCCCCCCCCCCTATTTTTTCATCTGATACAATTTCATTGTATTTTTTATATTTACTAAGTAAATAATAAACTGTATTGATTAACAATTTAGTCCTATAAGTGAAAAATAATAATAATAATGAAGAAAATTTTGAGAGAGAAGGGGGTCCCTTTACCATGGCCATAGTAAAATGACCCCCCTTATTTTTTTCATTTCATACAATTTCATTGTATGTTTTTATATTCACTAAGTAAATAATAAACTGTATTGATTTAAAATTTAGTCTTATCAGTGAATAATAATAAAAAAAATAAAAAAAACTGGGAGGTGGTAGGGGGTAACTTTACCATGGCCATAGTAAAATGACCCCCCTATTTTTTTCATCTTAAATAAGTTCATAGTATTTTTTTATACTTACGAAGTAAATAATAAACTTTGTTGAATTATTATTCAGTCTTATAGGTGAATGATAATAATAATACTAAAAAAAAAATTGAGGGGCGTGGGGGTCACTTTACCATGGCCATAGTAAAATGACCCCCCTATTTTTTTCATTTAATACAAGTTCATTGTATTTTTTATATTTACTAAGTAAATAATAAACTGTATTGATTTAAAATTCAGTCTTATCAGTGATTAATAATAATAAGAAGAAAGAAAATTGGGAGGTGGTAGGGGGTCACTTTACCATGGCCATAGTAAAATGACCCCCCTCCCTATTGTTTTCATCTCACAATTTCATTGTATTTTTTATATTTACCAAGTAAATAATAAACTGTTTTGATTTACAATTCAGTCTTATCAGTGATTAATAATAAAAATAAGAAAGAAAATTGGGAGGTGTGGGGGGTCACTTTACCATGGCCAAGCCAAGTAGCCATAATCCCCAACATGAAAAGTAAGGTGTATTCAAAATTTAAAGATATTTAATGTTACCTTTTTGTTCAGTGACAAGTTATGTTTCTAATTTTGTGCAATTTTGCATAGAAGTATGTTTCACAAATCTATACACGCTGAATATATATGTTATGAATGAGCCTTCACATCTAAGTTTATAGTGCTTGCGTAGAATATATATGTGGTAAATAACCCTCTCTCTGATAATGATATACATGTGATAAATGAGCCGTCTGATCTGAGTCTATACAGCCTGTGTTGAATATATATGTGGTAAATGAGTCCCCAACAGTGTCTATACTGCTTGCATAGAATATATATATGATAAATGAGCCGTCTGATCTGAGTCTATACAGCCTGTGTCAAATATAGATGTGTTAAATGAGTCCTCATCAAATCTATACTGCTTGCATAGAATATATATGTGATAAATGAGCCCTCTGATCTGAGTGTATACAGCCTGTGTCAAATATAGATGTGTTAAATGAGTCCCCAACAGAGTCTTTACTGCTTGCATAGAATATATATGTGATAAATGAGCCCTCTGATCTGAGTCTATACAGCCTGTGTCAAATATAGATGTGTTAAATGAGTCCTCATCAGAGTCTATACTGCTTGCATAGAATATATATGTGATAAATGAGCCCTCTGATCTGAGTCTATTTCTACTTACGTAGAAAATATGTGTGTATGTTAAATCAGTATAGACTGAGATCAAAAAATAAAATGAACTTATTTAAGATGAAAAAAAAATAGGGGGGTCATGTTACTATGGCCATGGTAAAGTGACCCCCCCCCCCCCCCCCCTTCAAAATTTTCTTTTTTTATTATTATTATTAATCATAGATAAGACTGAATTTTAAATTAATACAGTTTATTGTTTTTCTTAGTAAATTTAAAAAATACAATGAAATTGTATAAGATAAAAAAAATAGGGGGGTCATTTTACTTTGGCCATGGTAAAGTGACCCCCCACCCCATCCCAATTTTCTTTTTTTTGTAATTATTATTATTCACCTACAAGACTGAATTTTAAATCAATACAGTTTATTATATACTTAGTAAATACATGTATAAAAAAATACAATGAAATTGTAGAAGATGAAAAAAAGTATTGGGATCGTTTTACTATGGCCATGGTAATTGCAACGGTAAAGTGACTCCCCCTGTCATATTTTTATGATTAGAATCAATTTTAAATCAATACAGTTTATTATTGACTTTCATTATGAATAGTATAATGACAGGGTATTAAATTAAAAAAATAGGGGAGTCATTTTACAATGCCCATGGTAATGTGACCCGCCTTGACACCCTCAATCATCTTTTTTATATTTGATCATAATTCGTTGGTAAGACTCATTTTTTTTTTTATATCATCTGTTATGCTGTTATAATTGAAAACAAAACAATAAAAAAGGATTCTGATGAAAACTTTAAGGGGGGGTCATTTTACAATGGGGGGGGGGGGGGGGGGGGTCATTTTACTATAGCGGTAAAATGACCCCCGGGTCACTTTACTATATAGTAAAATGACCCCCGGGTCATTCTACAGGGGGTCAAAATAATATATGACACCCATACCGAAGATGCATAGTCCATTATAGGTACTATTCTTGCATCATAAATTTTACTGTATGTAGCAAACATAAGTCACTTTTATTAAACAAGTTTGATACAAGACTAGAAAATGCTCTACTAACTGATTCCGTTAAAACATTAGCAGTTTCAGTAAAATCTAGATATTCATTTAAAACCACACCAAGATATTTATAGTTATGACATATTTCAATAATTGTATTGCCAATTTTAAAAATGCTTGCAGTAACATTTTTTTTTATTTTTACGAAAATGAATAATTTTTGTCTTACTCGTATTTACTCTCATTTTGTTTACTGAACACCACAAATTGAGATATTCTAACATACACTGTAGATGCTCTTCGTTTGGGGCTATAAAAACTATACCATCAGCAAAAAGTAATATACTGACTGAAAGTTCAGGGTCTAATATGACTCCTTTGTCAAGACTTTTTATTTCAAATGCAAGATCGTTGATAAAAATTGAAAAAAAGCGTTGGAGAAATAACAACCCATTGCTTCACACCACTACATATATCAAATGAATCTGTACATTTACCATTTACATCAATGGTGGCTTTACATTCCCAATATATACTTTTAATTGATTCAAAAATATTGCCTGAAACACCTATTTCGCCAATGTTATATAAAAAAACATCTCTATTAATACAATCAAAAGCTTTTGCCATATCAACAAAACACCTAAATGTATCTAAATTTTGTGTTTTCCTATTTCTAAGTGTTGTCGTTAAAGAGAATATGTGTTCTTCACAAGACCTTTTTTGTCGAAAACCATTTTGTTCATCTTCTATAGCATCATTTGTTTCTAGATATTTTACCAATCGTTTATTCAGAACAATTGTGTTCTTCGGTATAGGTTTTATAATAGATTTCGACCATACAGATGGTACAATATGCGACTTAAGACATTCATTAAAAAATGAGTTTAATAATTTGATTGATGGATAATTTTTAAAAACTTCATTTGGAAGGCAATCGATTCCAACTGCCTTTCGTAATTTACCTTGAAAAATTACTTGTTTACATTCTTCTATCGATATAGGTTCGTTGAGACTACCTACATTTTCAAAATCAAATTTATCAGTATATTTATTATTTAAAAAATCGTTTTAATTAATAACATTATCATCAGAACTTGGGTTCAATAGGTTTGAAAAATCGCTGCGCCATTTTTCTAAAATAATATTATTTTCTTTTGAAGAAGTTCCATCTTCTAAAAGTATTTCATCCGGAATACTGTTATTTTGTTTACTTCTACCTATTGTTTTTAACTTGTTCCAAAATTCTTTCGGATTTTTAGTTTGCATTTCGGAAATACAAATCTTTTCCTCATTCATAAAGTGTCTTTTTGTTTTTTTATATTCTTTATCAAATGTATTTCTTTTATTCCGAAAATCGTTATGTAATCTATTTTATTCTACTTTTACATTTCAAATTTTTTTTTTCCGATTTCCTATATTCGTTAAAGAGTTGCGATAATTTTTCGTTCCACCATGGTTTAATTGTTCTTTGGTTTATTATATCAAAATATTTAAGTTTTATGTCCATTTCTGAATAATATAAATTACACAGATCGTCATAAATATTGTCAATATTGTCGCGATTCGATTCAAGTTCCTCTATACGACATATAGTTCTATTTACGAAGGCAAGTATCTGCTCCGTATTCATAAAATTTTGCGGTAACGGACAACATGCATGTATATACTTATATTTAATATATGATACTATATTTTGCATGTGACCTGTCGTTCCTGTCTTGAAACTATTTCTTGATAGTAATAAATATTGTATGTTTATGTTTTAATAGCTAGATATGTACATTAATTATGTTAAATGATAGTGCAAATTATCAGCTCGTTTAAAAATGGTTCTGCAACAGTGTTCTTGTCGTAGAGCGTCTGCCTTGCACGTGGAAGTTTTGGGTTTGATCCCGGCCGGGTTATACCAACAACATGAAAAATAGTGTTAGAAGTTTCCTCGCTAAGCGTTTAGCATTTAGAGGATAGTTCTGGATATCGTTGGCCCGATCTCAATATAATGCGACATTGTGGGGTATCATACATTGTGTCTGAAACATGGTGTTTTAATATGACAGCGGTTGGAAAACTGTCTGTCTTCGTGACATGACTGCAAAACTGTTGAAAACGACCTTCAACATTATACACACATACGTACGTACATGTTCCCATGTTTCAAAACAAACACTTTAAGAAAATATGACAGGTTTTCGTTTATGCGATTCTTGTCTCTTTTGTCCGGTAATTATAGGACTAGATCCTATCATAATATTATATTAAATATATTTCATATGTTTGTCTCAATTAAAAAACTGACTACTTTTGTTGCCGCTCTTTAAGCAGAATCAATTCATTAACGCTTTTTCAATATTGGAAGGCAATGTGTTCGATATGCACGTAAACCTTATTGATTTAAAGGGTCATTAAATCATATTTCAACTCAGCTTTACTATTGTAGATTGCATATTTATTTGAAAACTGAGAAAGTATGCAAACTTAAAAAATAAATTATAACGTACATTAGTTTAATAAATGTGACCGAGTGTTTGTTTGCAAATCAATTGTCGTCTCATTCCGGAAAACAGCTTCGGTAGAAATTGGGGCGTCACGAAGATTGTTCGAAATGCAATTAGAAGTTATCAAGTAACTTGCTTATTTATAACACGTCCCCCTCACTCTCATCATTGCGTATTATTAAACTGAAACCTGCAAGCTTATATATTGCGAAGACGCGTCGAATCGTCCATTTTATACATTTTTTCTTAAATACATTTAACCAAAAAAAAGCCTCTCAATAATACAAAGAAACTAAAATAAATCCGCTTTATATTAGAAGCGCGCTCGACAAATAAATCCATATAGTTATTTCATAGGAAATGGCGGATCCTCCTGGGTAAACTGAGCATTTGTTTTTTGGAATATAGAAACTCCATATTTAGCATAATGTGTTTATAATGCACTACAGTGCTCCAAATCGTACATATTTCATATTTTTCATGTGAAACAAGTTCTAGGATTTAAAATATTCTAGCATAATTCAAGTCTTCGTCGTCCTCCTTTTACTAGTATTTAGCCCACTCCCCCCGTGAAGAACGATACATTTCTACCACAAGCATCGTGTGTATTTATTTAAAATATGGAAACTCCATTACGATGCAAAATAATGCCTCAAACCGTCAGCTTTATTTGAACTTTGGCTGAATTTGGATAATTTTATGTTGGTATAAAGGCAGATAGGGACAATCTTCAAAACAACTAAGCTACTGTCGGATCAAGTAAATTAGAGAAGATATTCAGACAGCCTCGTCCATGATATGCCGAACACACTTATATACGGCAAATTGTTCAATGTCATAATTCATATGGTAAGTACCGTACAAGTTTGTTGCAGAGTACAGAACGGATCAAACAACGCCTATTTTGCGATTAAAGGGCCATAAATTAGGCATAAATCATCCTTTATTTTCAGTTCAGAACTGGTTTTCCAATATAGAAAATGACGGAAAGTGCATGATAAATTTAACGTTTGAATTATCATACAATAGTATAGTTGGTATCTTGTTCGGTATAGAAAATTAATTATAACATTCTGTAGAGGGTGACAGTAATAGATATTTATTTGTATTTATAAAATGTATGTGCTTATCTTGTTTGAGCAATATAACGGGGTTTATTTTTAAATAATTAAAAACAACGTTTTCTATGCGTCTAAAGTAACAGTATATGTCCAGTACATTTACTGTTTATTAGCTTTAGATCAGGTCCTTGGTTGAATAAAGTATTGAAAACTCAATTTTTCGAATGATGAATATGCGCACACATTTTATAGCAACCTACGGCAAACGGCAATGTGAAGACATATAAGAAAGCATGAATGTATTAAAAACTGATACTTTTGAGCTGTTAATTGTTAAGAAATAAAATGGAATTTTTCATTATATGTCTTAGGAAAAGGACACTTCTGATTTCTTTAGATCTCATTTTGAAGTAAATAATTTGCCATTATATGTTTTCATTTGTTGTATTTGAAACTTTTTATTACGATAATGACACTTAAATAGATATATACGTATGTTTTAAGCATATTTATAAATATTTTTATTCATTTTATATATCGTCCATGGGTCCACATAAATGACAAACAGAAAAAGTTGAAAAAGACGAATACCAAGTAGACATGTTCGACACACTTTCTATTTTGAACGTTTAAACTGTAAGATACATATTAGGATAACCATATCAAAAACACCTGACGTGTGGGTTTGCGCCAAAGTTGATATTGTATATCGCCAAGCTAATATTAAAACAATCAAATAGTTTATGTTAAACAAATTGTACTGTAAATATGAGTTGGTATAACAATAATATATCACAGTATTTATAGCATTCGTGAACCTTACATACCTCCATCCATGAATATGAACATTTCACAACAATTTGTAAAAGTGCACACTGTTGCCCATTGTGTCTGCATTTTGGCATAGGTCGTATGCAACATGTTTTCATCTAGAAGACATTTGAACGGATACACTGTCTCACCAAATAAAGTATTCCACGGAAATGTAGTCCCATCACAAGAATAGAGCAACCAAATAAACACCAGTGTTGCAAACAGCACTGGCATATCCATCATCCGTCTCTTCAGTACGTATTTCTATGATTTGAATGATCTTAATGCTCGCTTACTCTTTCATACAATTATAAACGTTTTGGACCACGAACCTTGAATTATCAATAATTGATTCAAATGTTAGTATGCGTCAGTGAAGGTTAAGTTATTATTTGTGTTTGTGGAAGTGGGACAATATAGTAAGCAATAATTTAAGTTAAAATGCCATTATAGCACAATCGGATGGGATTACAACATCTTTTCCTGTATTAATATCAACAATTGAACTGATCAAGGGTGCCACCTAGTAATAAAAAACAAAAATTAGCTTTCAAATTGTCCACTTAAAATATGGTTTATTTACTTTTTCTATCCGGAACATCTCTTAAAAACAACACCTGATATGCTAAAATATGACCAAAGCTAGTCGGATCATGAAGATAATATAAAGATATGCATGTATACATACGTATATAGTTAAACTTATGTACAAGTGGGCAAGATGGTGTAGTCCAAATTACGATACAAAATTATTATGTCCAATTAGACACTGCATCTGGTAAAAGTGTGTTAATTAAAGAAGATATATCACAGGTAATACTGTATGTGAAAATATATGTGAAATTAATACTTGTAGGTATAGAGTTTCCAGTGATTTATTGTCATGTCTAGAATGACACGAATGGCAAATTTTAATTTACGAGTTGTACACAAGCACATAAGTTACAATGTAAATCCAGTTCTAATGATATAGATCACATATACACAAACACACCCGAGTTTATAATTACCAGAAGTAAGAGTCCCCGTATACAGCAATGGAGATCATTCTGCTGTTTGTTTTACAAGACGCACGTGTAGTATAAAATCAAAAAGGAAATTGTCTCGATACAATATGACATAGGTTTATCGGTTGTTTCTAAGCATGTTCCTATGAAAGAAAAGGGAGTTAAATGTGACGCTTAATAATTATTTACTTATGAGAATAAGGAATAAAAAAATATGAGACATAGTTTGATGAATACAAAGATATGCGAAACAGAAAATTTAATATTATTAAATTAAAAGGCAATGTTTCGATATTTAAAGGCAAGCAAATAATGGGAAAAAAACATATTTCAAGTACAGAAAAATGGAGTGAATATATCGTTTTAATACCTGGCAACTTTATGATCAATAGACAATGTTTTACTGGAAAGCTACATATTACATAAGAAGTTTGTAAATATATTGGGTATTATAACATATCTTGCCAATGTCAATTTTTCGGAGTTAAAATATAAACTGCATGAAAACTTGCATTATATTAAAGTAGAATGGAACCAAAATCTCCATTTTAAAAGCAAAGATGTGTTGATAAACTTTGCATAAATACATCTTCAGGTCTAAATGGCAGATGATTTAGAATTTTAAATCGCTGTCAAGATTATATGACTCTTCCACTTGCATTAAATTTAGATATTTTCTATTAACCAATATATTATCCAAACCCATTGATGAAGTCAAGTATTTTCGCCATTTACAAGTGAGGAGATAAAAAATGGTTTTACCATTTACCGTCCTTAATCCATATACCTGACAATGGCAACAATATTCGAACGACATTTACATGCAGCAAACAAAATACAAGATCATCATCAAAAGTATAACGGCGTTCATGATGCAAATTTGAATTAAAGAGAATACACTTTAGCGCTTAAACTCATATCATGGACGCATGCCATAAAATGTTGATTCCGGAAACAAATACGTTTGTGTTGTTTTTCTCGATATACGCAAAGCATTTAGTCTGTTTGAGCATGATGTATTATTTCTCAAATTGAAAATTTACTATTTTTACGAATGAGTTGTAACACTGTTTGAATCATTTAATCCGGATAAAAACAATCAGTTAGAGTTAAAAGTCTAAATGCCTCCACACCACAGCGGTCATATAGAGGTAGTGCCTCCGCCTCACATGCACCAAATCGTGGGTTTGCTCCTCGGCCAGGTCTTACCAAAGACTTAAAATTGCTACTAGATATGTCTATGTTTGATTGTCCTGGTGTCAGCATAATGTGCTGCTCGGTGGCGTATCATACCATATGTCTGCGCCATGATACTCCAGAGTGGCAGCTATCAGAATACTCTCTAAAGTTAACATCGTCGCGATATGCCTGAAAAAGGTGACTCTAAACACCAAGCAAAAACAACAACTAAATGCTTTCGATAAAGTCGGGCATAGCACACGGGTCTATATTGTGGCACGATGGGTGTTACTAACGAGTTACATGTAGAATAATACAAATCATAATATAATTTAGCTACACAGATAACAAACAAAGATGACAAAATTACTGCACGTTCACAATTAAACAAATTATCGGTCACCCTGGGAAAAGGCTTTGGGAAAACCATTTTTCTGGTACGAGATAAAGGCCGACTAATGTGTCGTTATAATAGTACAATGTCACTCATATCATCATCAAATAAATGATAAACACATTCCGAACACTACCATCACGTGCATGTTATGTATATATATCAAAAATATGAACGATTACTAAAATATAGTATCGCTATAATTGTACAGTGTTAGTCATAGTATCAAAAAAATACGATAACACCATGTTACGGTCAATGTCACCAAGTTCACTTTACTGATATGTTAAACAAGAGAATGATAACTAAAATTCAGAATCGAATTTATTCCATCTTTATAATGCTTGTTTTTTCGCTGTTCATTTGCAAAAACGGATCTGTAATTATGCGGTATTTGATCACTGAAATACACATGGTGAGAAACATGTCAGTGTGTTTATTATATAGGATTTCCTACGAGTTCCCGGCTAATATCATCATTAAATAACTAATTTATATAACAAAATATAGTTGTACACACGCACACACCTGTACGTGTGCATTATGATACTACTTTATATAAATATATTAAATTTTAATATATTCTCTCTATTTTCTAAATCCTGGAAATACAATCCTCCTGCACCAATCAACATATTTTTGTGATTGTGGTATCAAAAGAAAGGGCTTGATTGTTACTTTGGCTAGTAAGCTTAGTTTTAATTCGAAGAAATGGTGATTTTTTACAGTTGTTGTTTTGTGATCATTTTCTCATTTTATTAAGTAAGAAAGAAGAAAACACTTCTAATATATATAATTATACGACATTTTCGTCACCAATGGAGAATTCGCTTCTTCATCTGTCTACATGTTTTTACTATAGTGTGTTGTTAAAGTGAATTTGTTTAATAAAGTACACTATCATTTATTTTGCTAAAACATAAAAAATAAAACATTTCAAAAGTTTTTGTATTCAACTGGAAATAACTTAACTTCAAAAGTAAATATTAAATTTTCTAATTGGAAATAGTCATCAGCTTATCAGCTTTGCTTTGGTACCAACATGATCAAATTCAGAGAATTATTAAAGAAATATCAAAGGTGCAACCCAAACTTTCAGCTGTGTATATTGTATTGGTATTACATGTCAGTCTCTGTAATAAAGTCACTAGTAGAAGTTGGTCTATGCATGATCTTATGCATTGTGTATGTGCATGCTTTGTAAATTGATAAAGGGAATCACTGTGGACATACGTATATATATATATATATATACAGGTATAGGTTATAAGAATGAAGTTTTCATCTATGTACACGATATACTGTCACTTTTCCACAGTTGTCAAAATTCCATTATGTTAATGTTCTGTAACTGTCACGGTTCCGTAACTACCAATGTTCCGTTACTGCCACTGTTCCGCAACACGTGATCTTCAGTAACTGTCAATATTCCGTTACTGTCATTGTTCAGTAACTTTCAATATTCCGTTGTTGCCAATATTCAGTAAATATCAATATTCCGCTACTTTCAATGTTCCGTTACTGTCATTTTTCAGTAACTGTCAATATTCCGTTATTGTTACTATATCGTTATTGTCAATGTTCAGTTACTGTCAATATTCCGCTACTGTCAATGTTCCGTAACGGTTACTGTTAGTGTTTCGTAAGTGTTGATATCATTTTCCTGTAATTGTTCAGTAACTGTCAATATTCCATTACTGTTATTAGTCATAAACTGTAAATATTATGTTACTGTCAATATTTCGTAACTGTCAATACTCTGTTATTGTCAATATTCCGTCAATGTCAATGTTCCGTTACTGTCAATATTTTGTTATTGTCAATATTCAGTTATTGTCAATATAACGTTGCTGTCAATGTCCCGTAACTATCAATTATATGTTACTGTCAACGTTCCTTTACTGTCATTGACTCGATTTTGTTAATGGCATTAACTGTAAAGTGTAAATCGAATGTGGCTAATGTAACTGCTGCCAAATGACTTAAAATATAGCAACAGTAACAAAGGCCTTTATCTAGATTAAAACTCTATAGTTATAGATATATACGTGTATGTCTGTACCTGATTATTGTATTTATATAATCACAGTAAACAGCAACATTAATTTTACTGCATGATATCATTTAGTCGGAAGCTTATCTACACTAATATATATGTATCACGTGACCTGCTACATGTACAAGCTGTCAATCATTATATTTGTGATGTGGTTACACTTGTTTCAGTTTTATATCAGTTGTCAACATGGATGGGCGTGTAAAATAAATATGTTACAAGCTAACAGTGCGTGTATGCGCAGTTTGAAAACATAGCTTCCAGAGTTGTTGAAGTATTTCCCAGATATTCCAGGTAAGTACGTTTATTATTAAACCAATTCCAAACATACAAAGATAAGTTAATGGATAACGGATAAAATCTATGTGATAATTTCTGCTTATGTAGATTACTACCACCCGAGCAAATTTTAAAACAAACCTTATTTCTTATATTTTTATCTACGAGCATGTTATTTAATCGTAGATCAGGAGATTTATTTTTGTTTTATTTTGTAAAATAAAACACTTAAACATTTAAAAATAGACCAAGCAAATTTTACATTAAAAAATACTGTTTGAAACAGCAATATCAATTGAAATTAATGGGGCATAACCAGTATATATGTCGTTTCATACCAATGAGAAACTGGTATAATTGTAATGTTTAGTACAAATCTGGTTCAAGCCATATACCAATGTTTATCGTCATACATGTAGTTAAAGTCGCTATTATCGCCGATATTTGAATCAGATCTGACACTTGGAATAACGTAAATTATTTTATAGTTTTATCCTAAAATGTCCGGAAATTTCCGGAAAGTATTGACTAAATTTGTGGGTGGTATTCACCAACCAGTCTTAAGAATATTCTTAGACTTGAACTCAAGAATGAATAATAATAAAACACACTTAGATACCATTGTTTGAGACTGAAACAAGCATGTGGGAACACCTAATATATACTAAATTAAACTCTCGCAACTATTCTCTCTGTCGTGGTTAACAAGCTTTCTTAGGTTGACATTCAAGTCTATGGATGTTCTAAAGAATGGTGCGTGAATACGACACCGGATAAGCGGTTAAAATTTAACATTGATTTTATCACTGATCTTGATATATTACTCCATAGTGTTTATATCTGTGTGTTGTCGTGCGGTCGATCCGAGTTTGAAAACCGTAACAAAATATTTATTTCATTTTCCTAGCTGGCAACAAAATGTTTCCTGTAGTGCTCCGTAAACGCCTTCTAATATAAAAATAACACCAATTAAGATCCATAAAAATGAAAAACAAATGTCCGTATATGGCTTTTTATGCCCCCCCCCCCCCAAAAAAAAAATTTTGGGTGGCATATAGTAATCGCAGCATCCGTCCGTCCGTCCGTCTGTCCGTACGTATGGAGCAGCACTTGTGGGTTGAGTTGCCAGTACAGAATGGATTTGTGGGTTTTTTTGGTACTTGTGGGGTGAAATGTTCACCCCACAAGTGCGAATACCCGTGCAAATGGCATTATGGGGTTAATTTAATTTTCTTCACATTTTTCTTTTACTTTTTTTCACCTTTTTTCATTCTTTTTTAGTGTCATTAGGGTTGGATCTCAAGGTTTGTGATATTAGGGTTAGAAAGAAAAATAGTTTTTGTTTTGTTTTCTGAAAAAAAAAAGATGTTTTATAACATATCAAAACCTCACCCCACAACTACACTTCCACAAGAACGTCCGTCCTTCCGTCCGTCTGTTCGTCCGTCCTTCCGTCCTTCCGTCCGGTATTTCGTTTCCGGCCTGTAACTTTGTCATGCATAGATGTATTTTGTTGATACTTGCTACAAATGATCAACATAGTATAAAGACGTGTCGCGAGTAAGACCCGCACCCGTACCTCAAAGGTCAAAGTCACAATTTGAGTTTGTTTGACAACACTTTGAGTTTGTGTGAGATTTCGTTTCCGGCCTATAACTTTCTCATGCATTGATGGATTTTGTTGATACTTGCTACAAATGATCAACATAACATGACGACGTGTCGCGTGTAAGACCCACACCCATACATCAAAGGTCAAGGTCACAATTTGAGTTTGATTGACAACACTTTGAGTTTGTGTGAGATTTCGTTTCCGGCCTGTAACTTTGTCATGCATTGATGGATTTTGTTGATACTTGCTACTAATGATCAACATAACATATTATATATTTTTATTTTCACAGACCATTTGGTGGGCATGTGACACTTAACAGTGACATTTCTTGTTGTGCACAAACCTATTAAAATAAAACACAACGATGTATTAATATTTAAGAGAGGCATCGGCTGTAATAAATGCATCGAAATTCATGACAATTCATAAAGAAGTTGTTTCCTTTTTTAATAAAATAAATATGATAAAAATATATCTTCAGATACTGGTAATGCCGCTTTAAGTGTAACTTTCATTCTCTGATTGGCCGTAATATTCAAATATTTCCGAACAATAATTGTAATATATCATTTTTGTTCATCTCGTTGGAGCCGGGAATGTAAAAATCAGCAAAATGCACGAACTTTTGGAAACAATGTTATGCAAAAGGTTCTTGTGATGAAATAAGTATGTTTACCTAGTTTCACAATATCAGGAACATGTAATATACTGCCTTTTGGGTCGCGATGATGTAGGGGAACCATCGTGATGTTTTTTCACTGTACTTGTATGTGTGGTATACACAGTCAATTTAAAGACATCAACACAGACGTATTTATATAAAAATAATACATATTTTTATATATATAGTGCTACAAACATGCTAGTAGTAATTTACCTACATATCCTGTTTAATGCACCTAATAACAATTGATCATCAAACTCTATTTTAAATCTACAAGCAAGCTACGAACAATTAATATTATGGTATGTTTAATGGTACTAGTATGCTATTATCCATTTCAATTTAGACCTTGTTTAATGCTACAGGTCAAGTTTATTTATGTTGCTACAGATAAGGAGAGCAATATCTGGCATAGCATGTACTGTAAGACATCACTGGTGTAAAAAATGATGTTTATAGGATTTTATCATGTATCAATGAGCTTTTAATGACATTTTTTTAAACAAATCGTAAAGTGTCACTGCCAAAAAAACACTGGTCAGCCTATCATTAATTGTGAATTTAATGTGTGGATAAATTCCTGCTATGCAAAAAACTAGTATGAAGAATTTATTTTACCGTGGAAATCCTTAACCGTATTTTATAGAACAAAATTCAACTGTGTAGTGAAACCTTAATGTTACAAGCAAGCTAGTAGAAATTCAACTTCAGACACCCTATCGTGTTTGCAACGAGTACTTGCGATTCAAATGAATTTATCATCAATTTGTGATATTTTGACCTCTATATCAGCTGCTTATGAAGGTTACACGGCGAAAATAATTTATACAAAGTTACAGCCTTAATCAATGAAATTATTTTTACATTTGTTCGGCGTCGTTGATTTGTTGGAATCGGGGTACTCGTTGAATATAAAAACTATAGTCCTGGTTTAGAAACAAATGACTATTAAAAAGGGTAATTCTTTTAATTATGATCTTAAACTACACTATCACAATAAATATTAAGTGCAACATAAATTGCATATTTAGCGTCATTTTTATGCCATCGAGGGCTAACAGACGATCACTTAACCTAACCACTGTTTCCTGGGATTAACCAGTACTCGAGCACACCGCATCTCCGCAAGTAACTGATAACTTTCCCACTTGAATCAGTGGTGAGAGACGAATGATAATGAGACACAATGTCGTATATCAATCATCACGGAAACTGTTGCCGGGCGGGGGATTCGAACTCACGACCCCTGCACTGATAGTCAGATGCGTAACCGACTGAGCTAATCGGGCCCGGCGCAACATAAAAGAATGTACATAGAGTTAATTATAATAAATATTGATTAGCCTGGCTTAAAGATGGATTATTTAACATATTTCCTGACTTGTATTATAATGCACCTATTGACGATTACAGTGACATATGATTCAAATGGTTATTGTTATCGGCTGTGTATCTCATATTTACAATTTGTTATCATGTATAATAGTTTGACTTATTCAACAACTGATTATATATGATACACGGTGACACGGTTGTACGGACGTACGAATCATAATGTTTACATTAGAAACTGTAAACTAAACACTAGTGTGATAACCGTATCCACAACCTGGGCACATTCTAAAACGATTAATTACAAAATACTTACTTGTTTGCGTCATCTTTATAAATATACTCAAAGCAAACTAAAACTATCCTAAGTCAATAACAGTCAATATTTAATCTAGAATGGTCTATACTCTATGGAAAATAATAAAAATAATAATTAGAAATGATTCAACTTAATATATATAATTAGTGTATACGTTAAAAGAAAAAAAATGGAATTAAAGTTGAAATGTGAAATTGACATATTAGAATTAGAATTATTATTAAGCAACGAACACCATGTAAAAAGTATTAATGAAAATTAAACCGATTAAAAATAGTTATAGATAATCGAACAAATGATATAATATTAAAAGCAAAAGCATACATGTTCTCGTGTTTTATGAGTTATTTTTTTTAAAGGTTTTACTTTTAGACTAATTTATTTATATCTCACATTATGATAGACTTATAATGCTATGAAAAAATCACGTACCGGCTTCACATCATCTACATTTACATCTACATCTTTCTGATTAACTTCACATTTGAAGGTACCCGCAAAAATTAAATTGGTATAAATTGTGACCAAATCCATTTTAATACTGTCACTGTTCCTTAACTGTCAATTCACAAACTAGGCACATTCTAAAACTTTTGAACAAATAATTACAAATAATATTTTATTGTGTGTAACAGCTAATTTATGTATAAACTGATCAAATGTGTACCAGAATTGGTACCAAATGAACTCGGAACTAACCGAGTGTTTGTAAATGAAATATAAATTTCACTGCACATTTACACAACAAGGCGTAGGTTCGTTTCGTTTCTTTATAACTTTGCCATTACAATTAACAATGTATATCACGTTACAAATTGGCAACGTTTACGAATACTTTACAATCAACATAATTATGTACAAGATGATGACCCGACAACATCGATATTTTTATGACGTCATTTTGATGAAATCATTGAAAAAGCAGACGTCGTAATCGATGGAAAATAGTGAAAAGGGGAGTAACAAAACAACGCCAAGTGCGTAGCGTGGCATTCTTGCAAGTTACTCAGGACAGGGTGTGCGAAGGTGATTCCACTTCCACAGGTGGAGTCCGGGTGACCTTTCAAAGCGAAATATTTTAGAAATAGGAGTAAAAATGATGGATTCTGGTGAATATCTAAATATTACGCTTTTGTGGGTTAGAACACATTAAAAGATATTTACTTGTATCGGGAAATGTCGGCTTTGACTGCATTCTAATCTAGGTCGATATTTTACGTAAAATACACTGTGAAGGAACCCTATTGCTATATGCACGTAACATTTAATGCCAAAACTTTAATATACCTATTTGTAACACACTCCTTCTACATTTCTATTGCTTTTCACGACGTTTTACCCTTTTCAATATTTTAGCTTTGATTTCCAATGTTACTCAGCAGAGTGTCTGAGTATGCCATACTACGCGCCTGAACGCACTATAAGATATTATGCAAAACTACGGAAGTCTTTGTCAGAATATGATAATTATGGTTATGAAATAATACATATTATTTTCTTTAAAAAAAAACACTATTTAAATTTGGTAAACATAACACGATGATGTTAAAATGATACTATGAGATCAATGTATGATAATCATGTTTAATAACATAAACTTGTCCTAAACAATACCTATCATTTGATATATTCAATATTACACATATCATTAAAAGATAACCTAACAAATACATGTAGAAACAACTGAACACGGTTACCACAGTTGGTAGGGCGTCTGGGGTCGCGACTTTAAATCCCCGCTAGGTCTCAGTTACCGTGATGATTGATATACGACATTGTGTCTCATTGTCATTCGCCATTCAAGCGAAAAATACATATGCTTCATGCAGATATTAGTGTATTTGAGTACTGGTAATCTTCCAGATTCCCAGGAAAGGGCGGTTATGTTTACTGATCGTCTGTTAGCCCTCGATGGCATAACAACTCTATGTATTAAACAATCATACCGTAGTCCGTTCAAGTACACCAAAAATGCATTTTAAACGCGTTTGTTACGTGTTCGCCTGCCTTTGCGTTCGAATCGTTCACCGTGTATCGTTTATCGTTTACCGTTTACATGGCGTATTCACCAATCGCATCAAATCTGGTTGTCCAATTGTAACACCCATTGCACAATATTTGTTTGCAGTAGAATAAATAGTAAGAACTATATATTAAACGAAATCAACGGGTTTCATATGGTAGTATATTGATTAAAATCTTTGTGAAAGATTGCTAACTACGCCATCCTATTTTAGAAATGATATACCATATAAGTGAAAGTTTGTAGCGTGACAGTATATTAATCTGTTACATAAAACTCAATCTTTGAAATTAAATACACACGGTAAGCTCGCCATGTCAATTTTCACGTAATCACTAAATGTCCACTCAAAGCCAGACTGGTTTACACTAAAGTTAACATTACAGTATCGAAAATGTATATGATTAATAAATGTGAAACAGTCAGTGTCTTTATATATCTATTGGCAAGAAACAGAGTATAGACGCAGCAGGCAAGTATAAATGCATTATTTACCGGTATTTTTGCAATTATAATTCTAGTTATTTATTTCGATATATTGTCATGTAAAGCAGTTATAACAATTCATAAACAAAAGAAATTGTATAATCAGCAAAGATAAATATATTTACAAATACACAATCCTTATTTTATGTAGCAAATGTACACGCTATAATATGTCTATTACTCCGACACAATTTATTTTTGACCTTGTGCTAATGTGCGATGTCTTCATTCTGACAGTGTCTTGCGTCAATTTATGCCGCGTTCTATTTCACTATAAAATTTTCTTGGGGCAATAATATTTTATCCATAACCCGATTGTTTGTCACCGGCTGTGCGAAATAGGTGTCAAATTAGGCGTAGGAAAGCTATCGGAAGAGTCAGTCGTAATATTTATAGCACACTTGTTGTATGTGATCAGTGAATCTATCGGACCGAAATGTATTTGATCAGTAATTTCTTTGATCCACAAGCCGTGTTACGGGAAATAACCCCCCTCCCACAAAAGTGCATTGATGCATACTCACCGTTAACAAAGTATATAGAGCATTTGAAATTAAAATAAAAGTTTCATACCGGTTTATTATCGTTGATTTAACTTTTATCCATTATTTTATATATTTTCTACGAAATCTGACTTGTGTTTAAATTTTTGAAAAAAAATGATATAAACATGTGTAACACTTTCAAGGATTTTTATGTACATTACACCGATGGAATTCCTGTGATATCCTTCGATCAAAAATTTCCAAGATACCAACTTAGTGAAATAACATGAGTCGTAATACTGTTTGATTCACTGTCTGAGTTACGTCATCGGACATTGTTCATTCTGTACATACATTTAGGCATGTGTAGTTATAAATATAACTCTCTTTCAGTTTAATAACTGTTTTTTTTAATAAAATGCTATATTGAGACAACCAGTTACATGTACAAACAAACACCAAGCTTTACTTATGTTTGTTTTCGTTTGTTATCTATAGAGCCCCTTTTATATTTAAGACCTGTGGTAAACTGTGACGTAATCACTTTCACATCGGAAAAGTTTCGATGTAACGAGCATGATTTTCTAAAAATAACCTGAAAACTTTTCCTAATTGTCAATCATAAAACAGAAAAGCGACATAAAATCGGTGTTTAGATAATAGATCAGTAAACTGGAAGAATTTTGTAAGCAGGCCATGCGCCAACTGATTGTTTTATAACACGTTTTCAAGCAAAGAAACATGCCTGAGGCGATGCTTTTCACGGATAATTCGGGATTAAAACTAATAACAAAGAAATTAAATTAAAGTTACAGGTATGGCAATTTATAGACTTTAAATAACAAAGAGAGCAAACATTTCGTTTAGTTATTTATTTCAATATCAATGTAACTACGATACTATTTGAGGATATCCGAATCGATAAGGCATTTCCTAGCGTTTACTAAAAACGCATTTAAAGTGTGTAGCGTTTAACGTTTGCATTATCGTTTGGTATCGTTTGTGGATCGTTCGTCTTGATGCGTCCGTGGAACGTTTCGTTTATCGTTTTGTTCGCATTTTTAGTCCGTTTTTTTGTACGTATGAAACGCGTTTGATATTCGTTTCGTTTGCGTTCGTTTGTGTACTTGAACAAATTGTGGTCTTTGTGATTAATCAAACTAGCGACCAGTCACTAGCATGTGCATCTACGTGTAGCTAATGCCATGGTAACGTTTAAAATATATCAACTTCACACATCAGATTACCTGGTATAACATTTTATTTGTCACGGTTGAGATAATAGACAGCTGTACAGTATTTCGACGATTTACACATTACTCCACGATTAAATAACATTCTAGGTGTATTCTGTACCTCCAATGGCAATAAATAAACGCACTTATAAAAAATAACGACCTAATTACTTGGACAAATTTGAACAATTTGGTGACTCTATGTGAAACATTTAATGAAAAGCGGAACCTAATACAAAACACTAAATGTTGTGTAGGCTATGTTATTAATTCGAGAGAAAAAAGATCAATGTCACTCAAAATAGGCTACATGGTTTCACGTACTACTCTTCATAACATTGCTATGGACCATATTTGGTGACTCTATTCCAATATGATTCTGGGAAACATGCCAAATGCAACGAATTATTATTGTGTAGCTTATATATTACGTTTTTTATCCTTAGAGTTAAGTTAAAGGTCATCCGAAAAATTATGCTTAATTTTGATTGATATCATCTATTATACAAATTTGGACTAAATTTGGCGAATCCTGGCCGAACAGTTTTGTATAAACGGCGATAAGTGTGACCCCACAACATAGTTTAGTCTGTAATTTTTATTTGAACAGGTTTAGTTGGAGGTCACCCGAAATAAATCTCATTAATTTTGATTGATGTTATCTATAACACCACTATAGTCCATTTATTAACTATTTGATAACTCTAGATTTGGGAAAACCGAGCTGAACGCGTAATCTTCATCCATAGAGGTCACAGTCAAAGTATCCCGAAAACAATATTTGCATTACACAACCATATAACAACTTTGGTGACTGTAGGTCAAACAGTTTCAGGACTCAACGCAAAACACACGCTAATCTGTATAACGCAGCCATTGATGACGGAAAAGTAACATCTATTTCTTTTATACTTCGAAAAAGGCGACAACAATAATAAATGCGAATAAACTTGAATGCGAGTAAGTCAGAATTATAGGGTGAAGTAAGCTTAACAGACACTCGTAACTGATGCATAACATTTAACTATACCATCTCATGTATCACGTCTTGTAGACAGCGAATTATGTTTTATTATTTCTGATTCCATGAAATCATTTAGTTGAATTAAACCGGTTAAGAGGGCGTTGAGCATTACATTTGTCGCTACGCTTAACGAACTGACTCAGATAAACCGAATCTACTCTTTTCTTCTTCCGTTTTTTTGTTTGTGTTCAACACTTTTCGCACTGATAACCTCAGCCGGGAGAGACACGTGACCTCGACACAGCAGACATATCAGTCATAGAAAACTCATTGGCCCGTATTGCGAGTAAAATGCTGTAATGCTTCAAAGTTATATCCCTCCAGAAATATATTTAACAGCGACCATGTCTTGATCAGATTGTTAAATACTACTTCATATATTAAAATAAAGTAAAAAATATTGATCTACGCATACTATTAAACTTAATGTCTCAATACAAAGTTGCTCCCCTTTTTGCCACGGTTACATTGTTGTTGCGCTTAAACAAGGTTTATGCAATTTGATTTGAAATATCATCACAATGATTCATAGTGGTTGTGATTTCTTGTTGGAAGTAATTAGAGCAAAGGCTGCCATAGCATACAATACCATAAGACATCACTGGTGTTAAAAAAGTGACTTTTATCGTAGGATTTTAACAGATGCATACATTTATGAGCATTTCAGGACTTCTGTTTTTTTAAACAATCTGAGGGTACCACTTCACTGTCTTTAAAATAGCAAGCGGGTCAATCCACCAGTTACTAGTAGTGTTCATTTTTAGGGATACATTCCGGCTATGAAATATGAAAAAAATACTTTAATTAAGATGTTTAAGATGCCACATTATAAGAAATCAATAGGTTTTGACAAAATGCAACTGTGTAGAAAGACCTTAACAAACACGATAAAAATTGTGTGACATTCCATAATTGATAACATCCGCACGTAGCAAAACAAAAAGTCCTTCACACTGAACTATTGAGAGGGGATAAAACCTTTGGAAAAACCAGTTTTGTTAAGTAAGACGAGATAAGAGCGGAAGTTTGATTTGTATCATGTATAATAATTTAGGTTGGACATGTGTACAGCAGTGTGTTAGTTCCAAGGGAAAAAAAGATGCGTACATAGTATAACGAAGCATTGACCCATTTCCATAAACACCAAGTTTTATACTTATTATAACAAATCCAAAACACAATACTGAAACTAATTATGTGTCCTATTGTTTGAAGATCAGTTTATAACTAAGTGAACATTGATCCACTTTTTAGAACGTTATTAGTACGTTAAATGTATTGTCATTAAGTAATTGGTTTTATATTGGTTCGCGGTCATCGACATTGGGACAATATAACAGTCAGTCTTTGGATCAATAACTGGGCCAATATAAAATCGCTTGATTAATTATAATAATGACAATCACATTATAATTCTGACATGCATTTTACGGGCTTCCGGTGTAAACAAAAAAAAATATAAAAAGCTTGCCAGTAACTATTGAGTAATTTGATATAAATGTAATTCAAAAAGTCTACTGTTACATTGTTTATTACATAGTAAAGGAAATATGTACCTTCTGAAACATGTACATTGAACTGACAAATGGTGGGATTACCTTTAGGGAAACCAATTTCACGTCACGAGATAACAGCTCAACTGGGTAGTGTCAATAAACTATTGATAACCTATTTTGTGAACAGTCCAGGTATATCATGTACGGTTACAAGTGTAAATATATCAACACGGGAATGATTATCAAATTTGTAAATTGGGTCATTAATATAGATAAATAGTGACTCTATTGCCTATCTGTTTACAATGAATAGTGACTCTTTTGCCATTCTGATTACTAAAAATAGTGACTTTATTGTCTATCTGTTTGCAATGAATAGAGGCTTTATTGCCTATCTGTTAACAATAAAAAGTGACTTTATTGCACATTTGTTAACAATAAATAGTGGCTTTATTGCCTATCTGTTAACAATAAATAGTTACTTTATTGCATATCTGTTTACAATGAATAGTGGCTTTATCGCATATCTGTTTACAGTGAATAGTGGCTTTATTACCTATCTGTTAACAAAGAATAGTGACTTTATTGCATATCTTTTTACAATGAAAAGTGGCTTTATCGCATATCTGTTTACAGTGAATAGTGGCTTTATTACCTATCTGTTTACAATTAATAGTGGCTTTATTGCCTATCTGTTTACAATGAATATTGACTCTATTGCTTTTTTGTTACAATTAATAGTAGCTGTATTGCATATCTGTTTACAATGAATACTGGCTTTATTGCCTATCTGTTTACAATGAATAGTGACTTTATTGTACATCTGTTCATAATGAATAGTGACTTGATTGCCTATCTGTTAACAATGAATGGTGACTCTATTGCCTGTCTGTTTACAATAATAGTGGCTTTATTGCCTATCTGTTAGCAATAAAAAGTGACTCTATTGTACTTCTGTTTACACTGAATAGTGACTATATTGCCTCTCTGTTTATAATAAACAGTGGCTTTATTGCCTATCTGTTTACAATGAATAGTGGCTTTATTGCCTATCTGTTTACAATGAATAGTGGCTTTATTGCCTATCTGTTTACAATGAATAGTGGCTTTATTGCCTATCTGTTTACAATGAATAGTGACTCTTTTGTACATCTGATAACAATGAAAAGTGGATTTTCTGCCTATCTGTTTATTATGAATAGTGGCTTTATTGCCTATCTGTTTACAATAAAAAGTGGCTTAATTATCTGTTTACAGTCAATAGTGTCTTAATTGCCTAAGTGTTTACAATGAATAGGTATCATATTGCCAATATGTTTACAATGAATAGGTATTATATTGCCTATCAGTTTACAATGAAAATTGATTATATTGTAAATCTGATTTCAATGGATATTGTTTTTTTGCATATTGGTTAACAACAAATAGTGATTGTTTTGCCTATCTGTTTACAGTTAATAGTGGCTTTATTGCCTCTCAGTTTACAACGAATAGTGATTATTGTGTCTTTCTGTTTATAAAAAATAGTGGCGTTATTACCTATCTGCTTACAATGAATATTTGTTTATTGGCTATCTGTTAACAATTAATATTGCCTAAGTTGCATACGTGTTACAATAGCTAATAATTGTATTGCCTACGAATTTAACAAGTGCCTTTATAGCACTATTACTAAGAATAAATAATAACTTTATTTCTAATGTTTACAATAAATTGTGCATTTGTGGCTTGTTTGTTTGCTATGAATATTGTCTGTGTCGCTTAACTATTAACAATACAAAGTGACTGTATTTCCTATTTGGATGTATGTATAGCGATACGGATATGCTAAGTGTTGTATCTAAAATAAAAAATGAAGCATAACTATTTTTCATTATATAGTTTCTTAATAATTAATATACTGATAGTCTTAATAATTATGATAACCTTTTTATATTATTCATATATATATATATATATATATATATATATATATTCAAATCTGGAAACACAATAGTCTATTTTCTTACTCAACATTCAACTTTCTTACTCGAAACTCGACTTTCTTACCCGGCACTCGACTTTCTTACTCTACATCGGACTTTTTAATCGATATTCGATTATTTTACTCTACACTAGACTTTGTTACTCGACACTCGATTTTCTCATTTCACACTGGACATTCTTGCTCTAACTGGACTTTTTTACTCTACACTGGACTTTCTTACTCGGCACTCGATTCTCTTATTTTACACTGGGCATTCTTACTATACACTGGGCATTCTTACTCTACACTGGACGTTCTTACTCTACACTGGACTTTCTTACCCGACACTGGACCTTCTTACTCTACACCGTACTTTTTTAATCGGAATTCGATTTTCTTACTCTACACTTGACTTTGTTACTCGACACTCGATTTTCTCATTTTACACTGGACTTTGTTACTCAACACTCGAATTTCATTCTCGCCGCCACTGGACTTTCTTACTCTACGCTGGACTTTCTTTCTCAACATTCGACTTTCTTACTTGACACTTTATTATTTACTCGACACTTGACTTTCTCACTCGACGTGTTTACTCGAAACTCAATTTTCGCTCATTTCTTCTCATAGAAGTAGGAAAACTACATTTTCCGTGGCATGTGATATCTTTCTCCCATGACCTGATGAAATACTTGTGTAATATATTTCCTCATCCACACATATTCGTAACCATACGAGTTGCTTGATCTAATGTATCCGGCGTGTACATTTATCTTTTCATATATTGGAAAAGATATTTGAATAATACATAATTATATAAAATAGTATTTAGATGTGAATAATAACCTCTTTATAAGAATACACAAGCAAATTCGTTTAATTGCTATCCCCCACCACTGTTTTTAATATATACGCCAATACTGAGAATAACGATTGGAATGCGAATAAACTTGAAATGATAATGATTTAGTAACGTTTCATTATATTTCAACGTTTGCTGGTTTTGTTCTAGTTATCTTTTAGTAGTCAGTGTAGCTACACTCTGGTGTAATAACTCGGGAGGAAGAATGGCGACTCTAACCTTACCATTAAAACACATTCAGCATTAACGAAGATATTGCCCCGGAAGGTCATGAAAAGCGTCAATTGCAATAATATGGTCATTAAACTTTACCAAATTTTGTAAAGTTTAGGTGGCGTTGACAACAGGCACGTAGAGAGTTCAAAGGTCATTTATTTAGAGTAACTAATTTCCTAAACATCAGCTAGTAACATAGTATAAACCAATTGTTAAATTTAATTGTCAACAGTCGTGAAAATTTACATAGTAGATCTAGATCTACTGGTAGTCTACAAAGTAATTACGAGAATATGATTAATATATTTTAGAAATCTACTGATAAGTTATGAAAAAAACTAGTTATGAGAGGAACAAAAGACGTTCGGGATATCTGAATTTATAAAATCATGGAGTAGATCTATACAAACCAGAACTCGTGTAAGTGCTAGCAGACGATGCCTTCAGCTATCCTTAACGAAACCTCACTCTGTCCCCTATCGTATTCAAGCCAAGGTTCGCCAAATCCGTGTCCGTCAGGCTTTTACAAAGTCAAGAGTTTCTGTCGTAGAAAATTTTGCCTGTATGCATTTAATCGTAAAGATTCTAATAAGTTCAAGTTTCAGTGCCTTCCTCCATTTTGGAAATTAGCCGGTGTTTCTTTTAAACCCACAAGTTAAAATCGTCTACATAATGATAAGTCACATAATAAAGTATCTACAGCATATAATAATAACAGAATTGTTTACAGGATATAATGTTAATGTTTGACTACAAAACATAATGATGAAAGTACATAATATAATGATTAATGTACATCATATAATGACACATCTACATAATATAATGGTTAATGTACATATTATAATAAAGAATGTACATCATATAATAACAAATCTACATCATATAATGACATATTTACATCATATAATGGTTATTGTACATCATATAATGTTACATCTATATAATATAATAATAATAGCACATAATGTAATGACAAATATACATAATATAATGGTAAATGTATATAATATAATGACAAATTAACATAATATAAAGATAAAACTATATAGCATAATAAAGAATGCACAGCATAGAATTCATTAATGATTAAGCACATATCAATAATATAATGAAAAAGCACATCATATAATGACACATCTTCATAATATAATTGTTAATATACATAATATAAAAAAAAATATGTACATCATATAATGATAAATGTACATAATATAATGAAAAAAGCACATAATATAATGACAAATCTACATAATATAATGAAGAAATACATCATATAATGATAATACTACCTAATCTACACAATATAAAAGTAAATCTGCTTCGTATAATAAAGAATGCACAGCATATAAAGATAAGTCTACATAATATAACGAAGAAAGCACATAATATCAAGGAAAATGTATTTCATATGCCAAAATTGAAGCACAAAGACAGCGCCGACTTTCCATAGTATGTTATGATTTAACTCAATTAATGATAAAAAGAGAATTTTTATAATTGTATGATAAGAACAGTTAATGGACGAATAAAAACAGCCAACTAATATATTTGAATCGATTGATTGATTTAATATTGAGCGTCATCTTTATGCAATCGAGGGGTAACGGACGATCAGTTGATCTATCCACTGTTTTCTGGGATCCACCAGGAAGTCTAACCGGTTCTCTAGCACACCCCACATCACCAAGAAACTTACACCATTCGCAGTTGAAACAGCGATGAGAGAAAGACGATGATGAGGCGCAATGTCGTATATTAATCATCATGTAGAATGTGGCCGGGTGATGATTCAAACGCATGACCCCTTGATTGACATTCAGGCGCGCAACCGACTGCGCTAATCGGGCCCGGCAGTTTGACTTAAATGTCTTAAGGAACTCAATAAAGAAGAACAATCTTTCAAGATACGCTTGGAGAAAATGACACATTAAAAGTTGCTTACATGTTTTAAACAGTTGTATTGCGTTAATTATATTTGCTGTATTCTTAAATATAGAGTTATGTTGCACATTATTATTTGTAAGTTGTTTGCAGCGCAATACTGAAACTGGATAAATTCCAACCTTAAGCGAAAATTAGTAATTAAAGTAATTTATTTGTAGCATTTATAATATACAAATATTATACCAGGTAACTGCCCAAGTAGGTTGCATAATATATAGCGGTCAATTCAGCTAGAATTTTAGAAACTTACAGAACCACATGAATTTGTTTTTAATTACATTCTCAGACATTTTGTCAGAGAAAATGATGAAATACGGGGTGTTTTAAAAATATGTGGACTTTTGTAATATTTTCAGCATCGAATATACCACATGGACCCAATGTATCTACGATGTATGTTGCCATGACAAGTAATAATTCCAAATTGTATAAGGCTACCAAATTCCGTTACGTAGCATTGGCGCTAGAAAATATGCAATATGAAAGCTGAGTAGCCATAATATGCATACTTTTCTAGCGAAAATGTTCGTTTTTATGGCAATATAATGTATAGGAATGTTCTATATTAAATGTTGAAAACAATCACAACAGTCCACTTATTGTTTAACACACCTCGTACAATTTGGGGGACAAAATGTCTTTTTGTCAGTTTTTTTGTATATTAACTATTTTATATTAGTTTTGCCATTGACGAAAATTCGAATCGGTACAATCCGAATAAATAAGACAAATATAAACCGAACGTGTGCCATGCGATAACTTCCGTTTTTCTATCTTAAGATACTCGGGACGAACGCCTTGTAATAATGAGAAGTACACCATGGACATTAAATGTTAAAATATCTGAAACAGACATTGTCATGTTTGAATTGTGAATTTAGAAACAAAATTGATGCTTGGAAATCGGGGTATGAATTGATGATTTCGAAAGTATTCTTTCACTTTTTAAACAGTGTACACACTGAGCAGAATAAAAAAATCTCTTATATGACACACGACCACTACTTTTCTCATAATATTTGGTAGTGCAGAGGTTGACAAATAGTAAAATCTAAGTTCCACTTCTTTCATTTGGGTCTCTCTATGAATGACAAGCCTTCGAACTTTTATTTACTATAGAACAAAGAACAAATATCAATGGTTAGATTACACCTATAAAAAAAATAATCAAATGAATCTAAATTGCCATTCGAAAAAAATGTCTACAGTGTTTTATATTTTGTACATAGTGAAGGTAAAATGTCACTTCTGTAACATGTACATTGAACTATTGATATTTCCTCCAGGAAAACCAATTTCACGTCATGGGATAACAGCTAACCTTGGTACATGGTGTGTCAACATAATCCCGATAACCTATTTTGTGAATATACCAGATATCATGTACGGTTACATGTGTAAATGTATCAACACGGGAATGATTAGCAAATGTGTAAATATTGTCATTGATTAACGATAAAGAGCGATTCTATTGCCAATCTGTTTACAATGAATGGTGACTTTATTACCTATCTGTTTACAATTTCCTATCTGTTTACAATGAATGGTGGCTTTATTCTATATCTGTTTACATTAAAAAGTGACTTTATTACCTATCTGTTTACAATGAAAAGCGGCTTTATTGCCTATCTGTTTACAATACATAGTTACTCATTCTATTGCCTATCTGTTTACAATAAATAGTAACTCTATTGCATATCTGTTTACAATAAATAGTTACCATATTGCGTATATGTTTACAATGAATAGTTACTCTATTTCCTATCTGTTTGCAATAAACAGTGATTTTATTCCATTCCATATCTGTTTACAATGAATAGTTACTCTGTTGCATATTTGTTTACAATGAAAATGTACTCTATTGTTTCTCTGTTTACAATGAATAGTTACCATATTGCATATCTGTTTACAATAAATATTTACCCTATTGCCTATCTGTTAACAAAAAAAGTAAATTTATTGCATATCTGTTCACAATGAGTAGTTACTTTGTTGCATTTTTGTTTACAATGAATATTTACACTATTGCATCTCTGTTTACAATGTTTACTATAGGTTTACACTAAGCAGTGCCTTTATTGCCTATCGGTTTACAACAAACGATGGCTTTATTGCCTATCGGTTTACAATTAACAGTGAATTTATTGACTATCGGTTTACAATTAACAGTGAATTTATTGACTATCGGTTTAAAATAAACAGTGACTTTATTGCCTATTCGTTAACAATAAACTGTGACTTTATTGACTATCGGTTTACAATAAACAGTGACTTTATTGCCTATCGGTTTACAATAAACAGTGACTTTATTGACTATCGGTTTACAATAATCAGTGATTTTATTTCAAATCAATTTACAAAAATCAGTGATTTTATTGGCTACATGTATCTGTTTACACTAAACAGTGCCTTTATTGGTTATCAGTGACTTTATTACAGTAACTATCGGTTTACAATAAATTGTGACTTTAATGACTTTCGGTTACCAATGAATATCTGATTTATTGACTATCGATTTGCTATAAATAGTGACATAATTGACTTTCGGTTTACAATAAACAGTTTCTTTATTGACTATCAGTTTACAATAAACATTGACTTTATTTTTTATCGGATTACAATTAAAAATGACTTGAGTATCTATCGGTTTACAATAATAGTCATTTTGACTTTACTTATACTAACCGGTTTACTGCTTATCCGATCACAATATAGACTATATTTACAAAGAAAAAAAAGTACCTTTATTACCTAATTTATACATTGACTAATAACTTGATTCCCTTTCAGTTTACCAAGTATAGTTTATCATAATTGATATATCCACAAGTACATGTAACATAAAAAAAAGCTAGGGATTTATTTATAGTAAATCGAGTGAAGGTCAACCGTAACCGCTACTCATTGTGGATGAAAAAATTACCTTCTCAACTTTATTTTATTTTATAATATTTTGATGAAATTATCTGCATATATTCCTGAAATGTAAAGATTTGAATTGGTATCACAATTAATCATGTGTATGTCACTTTTATTAAAGTGGCATAACCAGTAACTAAACTTGTATTTTTTATAAAGAAATAAGCAACTTGTTCATGACTGACAAATTTATCGTGAATTGTCAGCACCTGACATCACTCCAACAACCAAATACCTCAATTATACGTGAATAAATCGTGTTCTCATTCAAAATATGTCAATTGTTTGGATTTATATTCGTGACACCTTCTCAACAGATTATCTTGGGAATTTTCTGTAAGTAAAATCGGGTTCTGCGACTACATTTTACATTGTTTTTTAAAAGGCTCCTTGGTGACGTGCAATACGTCGCACTACATAACAAGTTCCTATATTTAGTGTAATCCTTTGACGTGACAAGGATACATATTACCAAATAAAGGAACGGTGCATTATTATATAATAAGAGTATATAAATGCGAAATAAAGAATATAAACCTCTTTATGGGATACTAAAATATCTACAAAAACACTTGAATTGAGCACCCCACCAACCCCTGTCTATGAAAGTTAAGTGACTACAGAGAATAGCGAACGTTGACGTGAGATTAAGTTATTAACGTTTATTGTTCCACATTTGTTATTTATTTTCTTGTTATCTGTTATTTGGACAGTAAATCTACCGGTTAGGGTAATAACCCAGGAGACGACTTCTACTTACAAAGTTATTGCCCCAGGGACGGGCAATAATAGCATCAGTTGTCATAATTATTTCTGCGGGGGTGATGGTTGGTAGGTAGAGAATTGTAACTAACGGGTTATGGTGGAAAGTTAAAAAGGCAGAAAATGGCTTCATAAATATCAAATATTACATAACTCATATAGTAAAACCACTGATTAAATTCAAATGTCAACTTTTGTCGATCAATTTAATCACTTTTTTCTGACCATATTTGGTGCGACTCGTACCATAAAAATGATAAACCAATGTTTAAGTTGGACAGTTGTCACGGAAAAATGTCATCCCGGAATCTGGTGGCCATTACAAAACTTATAATAAAACTAATGTTTCAGTTGGACTGTGGTCACAGAATAATGTCATCCCGAATTCTGGTCATCATTACAACTATTTTTATAAAACTAATTTTTAAGTTTGACTGTTGTCACGGAAAAATGTCATCCAGGAATCTGCTGGTCATTCCAAAGTTACTTATAAATATAATGTTTAAGTTGGACAGTGGTCACGGACACATTTCATCCCGGACTATGTTGGTCATTACAAAACTACTTATAAAACTAACGTTTAAGTTTGACTGCGGTCACGGAATAATGTCATCCCTGACTATGTTGGTCATTACAAAACTGCTTATAAAACTAATGTTTAAATTGGACTGTGGTCACGGAATAATGTCATCCCGGACTATGTTGGTCATTACAAAACTACTTATAAAACTAATGTTTAAATTGGACTGTGGTCACGGAATAATGTCATCCCGGACTATGTTGGTCATTACAAAACTTCTTATAAAACTAATGTTTAAATTGGACTGTGGTCACTGAATAATGTCATCCCGAAATCTGGTCGTCATTACAATTCTACTTATACAACTAATGTTTAAGTTTGACAGTTGACACGCAATTCTGTCGTCCCGGACTACTTTGGTCATTAAAAACATTCTTATAAAACTAATGTTTAAGTTGAACAGTTGTCACGGAATATAGTTATCCCGTAATCTGGTCGTCATAACAAAACTATTTATAAAACTTATGTTTAAGTCTGACAGTTGACACGCAATACTGTCGTCCAGGACTACTTTGGTCATTAAAAAACTTCTTATAAAACTAATGTTTAAGTTGAACAGTTGTCGCGGAATATTGTCATCCCGAAATATAGTCGTCATTTCATATAAGGATACGGTTGTGGGAGTGGAGAAAGAGCGATAGAATAATGGGAGTGGAGAAAGAGAGATAGAATAATGTAAGCGGAGAAATAGAGATAGAGTGATGGGAGTAGAGAAAGAGAGATAGAATAATGGGAGTAAAGAAAAATAGATAAAATAATGGAAGTGGAGAAAGAGATATAGAAAAATGTAAGTGGAGAAAAAGAGATAGAATAACGGGAATGGAGAAAGAGAGATAGAATAATGTAAGTGGAGTAATAGAGATAGAACAATTGGAGTGGAGAAAGAGAGATAGAATAATGTGAGTGGAGAAAGAGAGAAAGAATAATGTAAGTGGAAAAAGAGTGATAGATTAATGAGAGTAGAGAAAGAGAAATTGAATAGTGGGAGTTGAGAAAGAGAGATAGAATAATGTAAGTGAATAAAGAGAGATAAAATTAAGGGAGTAGGGAAAGAGATATAGAGAAATGGGAGTGGCGAAAGAGAGATAGAATAAAGAAAGTAGAGGAAGAGTGATAAAATAGTGGGAGTAGAGAAAAAAAGTAAGAATAATGGAAGTGGAGAAAGACAGATAGAATAATGTAAGTGTAGAAAGAGAGATAGAATAATGGGAATGGAGAAAGAGAGATAGAATAATGTAAGTGGAAAAAGAGAGATAGATTACTTGGGAGTAGAGAAAGAGAGATAGGATAATGGGAGTGGAGAAAGAGAGATAGAATAATGTAAGTGGAGAAAAAGTGATAGATTAATGAGAGTAGAGAAAGAGAGATAGAACAATGGGAGTAGAGAAAGAGAAATAGAATAATGTAAGTGGAGAAAGAGAGATAGAATAAAGGGAGTAGAGAAAGAGATATAGACAAATGGGAGTGGAGAAAGACAGATAGAATAATGTAAGTGGAGAAAGAGAAATAGAATAAAGGGAGTAGAGAAAGAGATATAGACAAATGGGAGTGGAGAAAGATAGATAGAATAATGTAAATGGAGAAAGAGAGATAGAATAATGAGAGTAGAGAAAAAGATATAAAATAATGGGAGTGGAAAAGAGAAATAGAATAATGTTAGTGGAGAAAGAGAGATAAAATAATGGGAGTAGAGAAAGAGCGGTAGAGTGATGGGAGTGGAGAAAGAGAGATAGAATAATGGAAGTTGAGAAAAAGAGATAGAGTGATGGGAGTAGAGAAAGAGAGATATAATAATGGAAGTGGGAGTGGAAGAGAGAGAGAGAGAGAGAGAGAGAGAGAGAGAGAGAGAGAGGGAGAAGGAGAGAGAGAGTGAGTGAGCGGAGTTGAGAAAGAGAGATAGAGTGGTGGACGTTGGGAGGCGAGTGTTTGCCTTTCTTCACCCACTTTTGATTTAAAATGACTGATACGTTAAACTACTTTTTATGGCATATTTATACGAGCATAGACAAATATACATAGTGATGGGAGTAAAGAGACGATAGGTTACATACTTCTTCTTCTATTTGTTTACAGTGACGGATTCTGCCAAACACTATTTCTAACGCAATAGATAGACAGTGAGAAGAGAGTGGCGATATAGAAATAGAGAGATGGAAGTAGAGAAGGCGAGATAGAGAGATGGAAGTAGAGAGGCGTGTGGTTGTGTGCTTATTCTCGTATAAATTTACAGTGACAAATACGTAACAGATGCGGAGACGGTAAATACTTCTTTCTATATCTGTCACGTACATTGAATACGACTTTATATAACTGTTGCATACATGTACATTAAGCACGGCATTATATAACTGCTACATACATGTACATTTAACATGACTTTCTATACCTGAATGTCCATTAAACATGATTTTCTATATTTGTCACGTCCATTTAACATGACATTCTTTATCTGCTTCGTCCATTAAACACGATTTTCTTTATCTGCCGCGTCCATTAAACATGATTTTCTATATCTGCCGCTTCCATTAAACATGACTTTCTATACGTGTCACATTCATTAAATACAACTTTCTATTTCTTCTTTGCACACCAAACAGGGAGTTTTACATCTGTTTTATACATATAAATGACTATGTCTGCTATGCACATTAACGAAGGTTATCTATATTTTATGTGTACATTAGATACGACCTTCATGACATGACGTATAATACACATCTATATTTTTTTTGAGCGACTAGGTCTGCGTGATATCAAAACTTTTCATTTTACTGCAGATATATTTACTGCCGTTTTCTACATAAAATGTGTAATTCTTGCATATCGCATCTATCAGTGTTCCAAAGCCTTAGTAGGGTCGCGGTTACGGAATTCTGACACGCAGGACTTAGACAAACGACGCAGCTATAGCTGGGAAATTGAGCTCAAACCAATATGAAATTTATAAATCCCCAGGATGTATCCGCCGCCCCTTCCCTCGCCGCGATGGGGAAAACATTGTCACATGGATCCAGTCTGCCATGTTCATTATTTTGGTTAAATAATCAACTCGTCTTGTTTAAATTTGGTACATGTAATTTAATGATAGTAAAAATGAGACTACTGTAGCTGATGCATAGCATAATATGAAAGGATATAATACGTTTAAAATAAATTCTTCTGGTTTCAATATTCTAGGTTCATTCGGCAAATCTATTTGTTGATGTGTTTTTCCCAATCTGTATTTGATTTTTTTTTTGCTTTTGTTCTTGGAAATTAAACAGTGACTTTTGATTCATGCCGGCGTTATATCAATTACGAAATAAGTTTTGTAGATTTTTGTGTTGGTACGGCGTTAATTTTATTTTCTTTTATAATAATAATTGGTATTTTTACAACCTAGAATTTTGTATTTAATTGAAATGTATTTTCATTATTATTACTAATGTTATTTTATTTTTATTATTGTAAGTATAATTATCATTATTATTACAGCTACACTTAAATGTATTATCAATATTACTATATTACTATTATTAACATTATGATTATTATTATTATTATTATTATTTTTGTTATGATTATTATTATAATAGTATAAGTAGTAATTGTAGTACTATTATTATTATTATAATCATTATTTAATATTTAATTGTTATTTAATTATTATTACTAATTTTATTTTATTATTATTATTGTAAGCATTATTAATATTATTACAGTTACAAACATGTCTGCCGACTACAGTCACGTGTCGTTGTGTCTGTGTGATATACTGGAGCATGTTGGTGGATCTGAGGCAAAGCGGAAGTTACATCAGAAAGCCGGGATTAATAGTGAGATAAATAGTACGTTAAGTTGTCATCTCGATCAGCTGTACGGGTTCAAGTACGTATTCGGTAGTTTCTGTGAAGGAACAACCACACCGGGTCTTCACTCTGATATAGATAGTTTATTTTGTCTCGATGATTGTCCTGTGATAGAGAATATTGATGACGCTGCTGGTCGCGCTTTCTCATGCCTCATGGTCCGTGATGATCACACACAACCAGGATATGTAAAACTTCAGGTGTTTGATAATGGAATACCACATACAATATATAATACGGATATACATAATAATCCAGCTGTTGATTCTGACTGTAATGGAAGAATATGCGGGAAACATATTTCTCAGTGTGGTAAGATGGATGGTATAGAGCTTGAGAGAAATGGCCCGGCAGATACTGATATACGTTTACAGGCCGATACTGTCCTTGCATGGAGATGTGCATCAGTACCGGAATATGCCAGTGAGTGGATAAGACGACCACGATTATATGGCTGGCCATCAAGACATATGATTGATCAAATGAAAGCGTCTGGATGTTTTGTTGTAGGGGTAGGACATCCGGCCAGTGTTGAGAAACATATAGAATGGAGATTATCGTTCTCTCTACAGGAGAAACAACTTATGTTTAGTTTTAATACTGTACAACACAAGTGTTACATTCTCTTAAAAATGATCAAAAAGGATTTGATAGAAAGCAAGCTAGGAAAATCAATTAGCTCTTATCATTGCAAAACCTGTATATTTCATGTGATAGAGAATACACCAGTCAGCATATGGAGGCCAAAAAACTTACTTTCATGTGTTCGTCTGTGTTTATTCGTTTTGCTCAAATTTGTGGAAAACGGATTTTGCCCAAATTACTTCATTAAGGAAGAAAACATGTTTGACAGAGATGTCCATAGAATCATTAAGCCACGTTTGATAGAACTTCTACGGTCATTAATTGTAAGTGGTCATATGTTATTGTTAGGTATCGAATGTGACCAGATTGGAGACATATTAATGGGTCAGGCTAACTATGACATTATTTATTATGCTAGTATAGAACATAGTAAATATCTCAGATCGCACATCGTTATTTCTCAATCATTTCTCAGAAACGCAGTCAATAGAGCGATGAAAGGAAAAGACTTGTTATCTAACTACTGTTGTTATTCAGCGCTGGTACAAAGTCTGACGTCTGGTGCGTACTTTAAGGATCATAATGAACAACAAACCAGAGATGTGTTTCCGTATATAATCTCATATCTACATTACAGATTAGCTCAACATCTTATATCCCTGGTACTGAGATCCCCGTATAATCCGATGACACATGATCTAGTGCTCAGGAGTTATCATCATTTCCTGGAAGGATGTGGATGTGACATGACGTCATCCCCACTTGTGTTTGCGTCTGTCCTCTACAAATTTGGATTATATGACAGGTGCGAGCGTCTGCTGAAGAAGATAACTGTTGAGTTACAATCGGATGTAGTGACTGTGTGCTCGTGTTTCGGTAGTAAATATGAGATATTATCAAAGGACGTACCAGCAGAATATGCACCGCCGTCTCTTTCATCCACAGCGTCTTGTGTCGTGTTCCTTCCATCAGAGTCGACGCTAACCCCGCCCCCACTCCAGTACGAGATGTATAGATCTGTGGGCACACCTCCAGGATCACGTGATGAGAAATACGACTACTGGTATGACTTTGCTGTAGTGGACAGCATAGTCTACCTCCACGTTCTAAAGTGTATTGTTTATTCAAGCCTGAATAAGTTAATACACAAGCGTGTAGCCATTGGTAACCTGAGATGGGTTATTCAGAACGAGGCCAATCTTGGACATCGAGAAACAGGATATAACCTACTTGGATGGCTTTACGTACAAGAAAATCGTGTTCCGGAAGCTGTTCAGTGTTTCCTGGAGTCGTGGAGAATAAAGCCGCAACACAACGCAGCCAAATGGCATATCTTGAGTCTACTGTACGATTTAAATGGGAACCAGAGATAAAGCATAACAAGGTGAGACACCGTAAAACAGGATACCATCTATAATCTATAATCTAGACGCTGGTATGTGTTTAAATGAGACGACGCGAATACATCAATGGACACATATCAGAGAAAAACATGACATTGAAACTAGCTTTGATAGAGAGTACATTTTATAACTGTGTTCCTGGCACTGTTGGAACAGATGTAGACAATTATGGACAAAGTATGCGTTTGTATCAATTAATTACATGTATTTGTTAACTTGATATAGACATTCTATAAAATACGTAGCCCTTTCATACATGTACGCCGCATTGCTTAGGACTGTCCCATAATTTAATTTTAGAAATGCATTTGATGAGCGTCAATATATTTTTGTGGTAAAAATTTTGTACAATATCGAACAAAACTGTAATGTTTGTAAGATAATACATATAATTTTTTAACTATTTTTTTATAATTTTTTTCGACAATGTCTACAAAAATGATTGTTAAATAATATAAGATTTATTTATTTTAAAACCAGTGAATATTCAGAACATTGTTCAGTAATTGTCAAACATGATTTAATAAAATGAATATTACTGTAATATGAGGTGAATTATCTAATATCACACAAAGCTGATATATAAGCTATACACGTGTTTTGAATAATAAGTCTTATAATAAAATGTTTACACTATATTTGAAAAAAAATAGTTATTTTTCTTTGTGTATTCTTTTTCAGACGATAAAACATATTTCCAATGCTTAGTATTTGTATAATAACAACTGTTTATGAAATAAAAACAGTAAAACGGAGATTGTGCAATAGTTATATGCTGGAATTGTACTAATATAATACATCATTTCTATTTAACTATTATGTTTTAATTCATTTTATTTAACTTCAATTGCCAAACAAGTTATTGCAAATTAAATAAATCACGCTCGAAGACTTCCTAGGTAGAACCAGTACTGAGCATATGCAAAAAAAGGTGTCTAACTCATGGACACCAAACATAGCCATGGAAGAGAATCGAACCCACGACCTTCCGATCCTGGGTTTAATGCTCGATCACTTAATCATATGCGTTTCACAATAATAATTATCTGATGATAAAACTTTGTAAATGCCTCTTAACTATGTATGACATATTAATATACAGAAGGGAGATTACTCTGATTATTATATTGACAGCCACAGTATTCAATATTTGTTTTCCTAAAGTATGTAACACTGTACTGTGGTGACGTCTTGTCGCTACAGTATATATAATATATTCATATTTTAAGTTAAGAAACTATTCAGTATAAATGGCAAAACGCAGTAGATGTATAAATGTATATTGAAGTTTAAAATTAATATAAAGCATGTGAATCATCATTTACAAAATCATGTGAATTTCAAATACGCCATCAGTATTGCTCACACATTGCTAGATGACATTCCCATCGTCATTTATATAGCATTCATATATTGCTTGGCATTCATCATGTATTGCTTGACGACAACCACCTCGTTTTTTAAATATCACACACGTATCGCTTGACGACATTCACCTCGTCGTTTAAATATCACACACGTATTGCTTAGCGACTTTCACCTCGACGTTTATATGTGACACTCGTATTTCTTGGCGACTTTCACCTCAACGTGTATATAGCACACACGTATTGCTTGACGACATTCACCTCGTCTGTCAAACATCACGCACATATTGTTTGGCGACTTTCACCTCGTCGTTTTTATACATGTATGACACACGTATTGCTTGACGATTTTTTCATCGTCATTCAAATATCACAAACGCATTGCTTGACGACATTCACCTCGTCATTTAAATAACACATACATATTGCTTGACGTCTTTCACCTCGTCAGTCAAACATCGCCCTAGCACTGCTTGGTGACTTTTGCCTCATTATTCGTACTCTTTTTATTGTGAAATTTATCCCTTTATATGCAACTAAACATATGTAGCCAAAATTTTATCACTAAATCAAAATAAAACTGAAGTCAGGTGACTCATTTGAAACGCCTTAAAATGATTTGCAATTTTAAGCAGGGGATGTGTTTTGTCGAATGACAATGATCCGGCTCAAATACATTTCGCCAATCAAGATCGACGCTATATATAACCTTTCATGTGTTTGACTAACTTGTTTGATTATTTGGAAAAAATATATATTTACGTCAATATTGTAATGCAATGTATTGATGACTGTTCAATAAATGATTATATGTTAACTCATATGCTATTATTCGTGTTTTATTGCAAAATATTCTGTGACAGTCTATGTGCATTGTCTTACACACAAAAAATATGAATTGTTTATATCTTCTTATTACGCACGAAACATCTGCATTATTTACATCTTCGTATTACACATGGGACATCTTGATTGTTTATATCTTCTTATTACACATGGGACATTTTAATTGTTTATATCTTCTTATTACACACGGGACATCTTGATTGTTTATATCTTCTTATTACAGAAAGAACATCTGGATTATTTATATAGTCTTATTACAGAAGGGACTTCTGGATTGTTTATATAATCTAATCACAGAAGAGACATCTAGAATGTTTTATTTAGTCCTATTACAGAAAGGACATCTGTATTGTATATATAGTATTATTACACACGGGACATCTGGATTGTGTATATAATCTTATTACAGAAGAGACGTCTGAAATGTTTATATAGTCTTATTACAAAAAGGACATCTGTATTGTTAATATACTTTTATTACAGAAGGGACATCTGGATTGTTTATACATTCCTATTACACACAGGACATCTAGATTATTTATATCTTCCTATTACACTCAAACAGTTATTTCCAGTACATGTATTCATCTGCATATGTTGGTTGATAGATAATAAATATTCACCTTGCTAAGACGTGCGTGGCTCATAAACGGTATACCTCGAGTGTTCATCCGCATATGTTGGTTGATAGATAATAAATATTCACCTTGCTACGACGTGCCTGGCTCATAAACGGCATATCTCGAGTGTTCATCCGCATATGTGTGTTGATAGATAATAAATATTCACCTTGCTACGACGTGCCTGGCTCATAAACGGTATATCTCCAGTATGAACCCACATACATAACTAAGTGAGAACGTTGAGTAAACGCGTACATTTCACATAACGTAAGAGTGTTAATAATATGGTTTATTTCAAACATGCACACGCATGTTAGAATTCAGATTTTAAGGATTGATGAATTAGCTATTATATATTCGCATTGAAATGGATTATATCTAGACGTATGTATCTGCATGTTAAATAGCATCTCTTAAGCTTTAAAATGCTCATGAATATCTATGTAAAATCAGTCCCATTTAAAAAGAAACTACTTAAAATTATCTGATCATACATTATAGTCATGTAACCTTAGAAAATCACTAAGAACGTTCTTTTTAAACCCAGATACATTTTAAACATTTTTAATAGAACTTCGGTCATGTCCAGTTAAAGTTTTCTTAAAACGTGTTTTACTAAATTTTGATTACTGTATCAATACGTTAAAGTATTCATTTATGTTTAATTGCCGTTGATGCAAAACATTTATATCAGTTAAACTGTTTTATTTGCGTCAGAAAATCATCAACATCGGTTCGGTCGGTTGGTCGTTGGTCAGATCTAGTAAAGTTATTCCGCCGTGCACTAAGGAATTACACCGTGTTACGATATTAATATAAGTGGTTGATGTAGTTCATCTGTGTTATTACGTGTAATAGCATTAAGTAAAACACAGAATAGGATTTATATATTTGCTAAACAGGTTGTAGATAAATTGTATCTTTAAAACTGGTAACAAATATTGAGCTTGTATTCTTTACGGAATTGGTATAGAACATTTTAAATAAATAAAGTATTAAATCGTTTATTTAGTGTATGCCCTGTTTTTGTCTCTTGTAATTCGTGTAATTGAATTGCTACGAACATGTAGATTATAATGTTGCTGTAAGATGAAAATAATAGGAGAAAACAAATAGACGTGTATACGATTATTAATTATGCAGCAAATTAAGCTGTGTATGGGTAGTCGAGAAAATGTATATACTATAAAATACTATAAAATAACTGTTTAGTGCTACCTACTGCGGGACTCCAAAACGAAATAAAAGGGACGTTGCTACAGTGATGAAAAAAAGGTTTATCAAAATTTAATGAAAGCAATCGTTTAATAGGGCAGTTTCCGCTGGGAAATATGTACATGTACACTTTTTGTAATGATCTTGGATCGCATTTGCAATAACATCATGCTTATAGCATCAATTGGAGTATAGAAGAAAAAAACTACCAATAATGCATTATACATATTTTCATTCCGAATATCTATCAATTATAATGAATTCATGCCCACATTTCGAAGATCTATCAATAAAGAATTCATGCCCACATTACGAAGATCTGTCAATAATGAATTCATGCCCACATTCCGAAGATCTATCAATAATGAATTCATGCCCACATTCCGAAGATCTATCAACTTTTACAATGTATACATGCCGCATGCCAAAGATTTATCAATAACAGACTTCTTCTCACATTCTAAATATCTATAAATTTAATGATGTATTCATGCCCCATGCCAAAGATTTATGCTCAAATTCCCAAAATCTAGCAAATCAGAAAAATGCATTCGTACTCTTATCCCCAAGCCTGATTTACATGTGTTTCAATACAAAATTCAAATAGATTGTTGTATTTTTTTTTCAAACAACCCTTATAATAATGTCGTTTAATTCAAATACCATCAAGATCATAATGAAACTCCATTTTTGAATAGAAAATACCCGTGTTCAATGATTCTGAGCTTCCCAATGGAGTCACGTCAGCTCATTATTTCAAATACACCTCCCGGCATGTATTTAGTATCGTGGGGCATAAATACCAAGGAAATAAACTGTTATAATCCATTTTATATGTTCTGCAGTGTATTGCATGTTAAAATGAACTCATCTTGCCGGCAGCCGTACAAATCGAAACCATTATATCAATTTATATATAGTCAATTAGCGTTGATAACAACTTGTGGTTTTCCTTGTACCTTACGCTCTCATATTCGGCACCATTCCTCCACAGCTTGGTAAACTGTCGCGGTTGGGAATACTATCACAAAGCCCATGCCCGGTTTAATTTTCGCAATATAATGTCCTATTTGGCTAAAACAGTCTCGAAGACTGAGAAAAGCTCTATAAGAATTGTATTCCGTTCTAATCCTTTTCATTTTGTATCTTGTACTTGTTTAATTGATAAAAAAAAAATGAAAATAAAATATGTTCAAACCAAAAAGATTGATCACTTCATTCTGGTCCCAGTTTTTCGAGCGAGGTATTATCTCTGACAGTTCTGGCATATTGAATAATATCTGGATTTTATAAGAGCTGTCAAATATAATCGACGTATTTCGTACATCCACGTTGAAAATTCCGCATTGGACCGCTTGCGGTTTCAATAAATAATAATGATAATCTCAATAGATTTAAAGTCTTAAATATTTCCATCAGTTGAGAAATCCCTTTTGCGTGTAACTCTGAGGTTAGAGAAATATTCAAGTAAAGAAGATCAGCGAAACCGTTACAATGGGCACCTAAATAGTTTATGTTCAGCATGTGCATCTTTAGAGTTGATGACCATGTTATATGTTGCTTACAAACCTGACACCCAAACGTTGTATCTCCCATAACTGTTTAAACGTGATGACTCTATGAAATTTGATTACACATCGTACATTACATTAGTTTAATTTCAGTATGTATACGCGTGTGGTATTTTAGAGTTGCGTGTAAAGGGCTTATTGTATTCTTTATATATATACCACATGTATGTATTTAGACTTGGTGATTAAATTCACTTCATAAATTTCTTAGTAACAACCTCCTTACACCCACATTGATATATTCAGTATGTATACTCGTGTGGTATTCTAGAGTTGCGTGTAAAGGCCTTATTGTATTCTTTATATATATACTACATGTATGTATGTAAACTTGGTGATTATATTCACTTCATAAGTATCTTAGTAACCACCTCCTGACACCCACGTTGATATATTCAGTATGTATACGCGTGTGGTATTCTAGAGTTGCGTGAAAAGGGCTTATTGTATTCTTTATATATATGTATACCACATGTATGTATTTAGACTTGGTGATTAAATTCACTTCATAAATTTCTTAGTAACAACCTCCTTACACCCACATTGATATATTCAGTATGTATACTCGAGTGGTATTCTAGAGTTGCGTGTAAAGGCCTTATTGTATTCTTTATATATATACTACATGTATGTATGTAAACTTGGTGATTAAATTCACTTCATAAGTATCTTAGTAACCACCTCCTGACACCCACGTTGATATATTCAGTATGTATACTCGTGTGGTATTCTAGAGGTGCGTGTAAAGGGCTTATTGTATTCTTTATATATATATACTACATGTATGTATTTAGACTTGGTGATTATATTCACTTCATACGTTTCTTAGTAACCACCTCCTGACACCCACATTGATATATCCAGTAAGTATCAGTATGTGAGAAACGTTTCAATTCCATGATGTAAGTTTAACGCTCATATGGTTTTATCTCGAGTATGTACCCTCATGTGACAGTAACGATTAGATGATCGTGTGATTTCGTATTACGTCGCAGACTCAAACAGTTTATCTCTAGTATGTATACGTGTGTAAGAGCTTATCTTTGATTGCTGTTAAAATGTCTTATTACCCAACTGCCACACACGTTGTTTATATCTGGTATGGATTAATATGAAAGACTTTAGATTGGAACATTTAGATGAAGGTGTAAATGTCATACTACAAATGTGACACTCATATAAGAATTCAGATTTGATGGATAGGAACATTTTTCATTACAAATTTCACATCCTAATCGTTACTGTTGAAAATTTGTTTTGAATACACAGTAAATGATGATAACTTTTAATACCAATCGTTTATGTTACATTTCTATATAAAACGTTGAGATCTCTACATGTATTTGAAATAACATCTGCATTTCAATCAAATATCCTATTACCCTTTATCGAAAATGTGATATAACAGTTTTTAATACCATTTTTGGATCATCAGAAACATACATTAACTCACACTTATATCAAATGCTTCTCACACTAATTACCCATCCTCACTGTCGTTATAAACACACAGTTCAAAATCACATTATCCGACAATAATAGCATTATCCAGTATTTGATTATCGCCATTAATATATCTTGATATCAAACGTGAATAGCGATCTAATTTGTTATGTTTCTGCTAAAAAATACTTTTAAAAGGACAAAAATATGTCCCCATATTTGAAGAGCTTACAAAAAATATTATATAATTGCAGTAAACTATTCCATATATTAAGTGAAAACTTTACAAAGAATAACAAGTGGAAATCTAACAAACGATAAGCATAACTTAACTTAATACTTAGTCTAGTTTTTAAGTGACAATATTGGAAAGTAAAACGTCATTTGAAACATATGAGCCTTTGATTTCGTGATGTCATAAAGTACATGTATTTGTAGTTAAATGTTGAACTTGTTAAATAATAAAACAATTATGATTTTGTGCCGATTGTTATGAATAAGTCATGGCTTGTGTCGTCGTTATCAAGATTTGTAGCGCTAATACCGCCAACAATATTTTACGCGACCTGGAATACTTATCATTCGACGATATGTTTATGTATTGTACGTATGCAACAAATCAACCAATACAAATAAATATATTTTGGACATTGTAATAATGATAATAATGTAGGTCAATTATTCATGAATTTTACCGAAATATAATGTTAGAAGCCAACCATGCTTTAAGTATCAAACTGTAAACATTAGCAGTATCGATACATGTAACAGTCACGTTTACATGCTGTGTATTTACCAAATGTTAAACAACAGTATATTTTCCTACTATTCTGTGTCAGGTAAGTATACATTTTTACCAAAAAACAAGACATAAATCTGATATTTAGGACTGTTTAAATAAATGCCTTGAACAAAAACTTAAATATCGCAGTTCTTTATAATTGCGTCCTCACGATGCTTTGTTCTGTCAACAGCAATACAATATGAACAGTATGTAGTATTAAAAAAGCTACAAACGTGTTACATTTGTAACAGAGATTTACAGTTGTTAACGATTGCAATTTACGTAGCAGTGACACTGTTGTAAACATTGTACTTTTACATACATGTTTTATCTACAAACATTATGTTTAATTTGTTAGACCCGGTTAGCTCAGTTGGTAGCACATCTGACTATCGGTCCTGGGGTCCTGAGTACCAATACACGTCCGGCCGCACTTTACGAGGTTACTGATATACGACATTGTGTCTCATTGCCATTCGTCTCAAGAGTGAATATATCAACTGCTTGCACATATGGGTGCGATCAAGAACTGGTTAACATCAAGGATCCCAAGAAAATATATTAGATTAATTGATTATCTGTTAGCACTCGGTGGCATTAAATGACACAAAATATCGCAAAAAAATCAAACATATTTTCTAAGAATATATTTTCATGCATATTTAGAAATATTGTCATTTTTTAGTATATATATATATCTAATCAACTGGTAAGATAGGTTATACTACGTTAATATTCTAAATATATCGGAAAAAAATATTATGTTTGTTTATCGTAACTAAGATATCTTAATAAATAATTGCTCAGTAATATACTTATTCAGGAGTCTTCATAATTGAGCAAAGAATTACAGTTTCCTGTAGACTATATCCATTTTTATAGAATTAACACCAAGATAGATTGACGAATTCTAGTATGTGTATGTCTTACAATTGATAAACAAAACTAGCTAATCTGTATCGCATGTCACATTTCATATATTTAAATGAAAGCATTATTGCATCGTATTAACTAAGTTTGTAATGATGACAGATTCTATCAGCAATTATTTTGAAATATTCTATATACACTCGTCAAACCATATTATGGTTAGACCTTGAGGATAACTCTACACTTAACTCATCGTTTAAAAATGTTCACTTCAATAAACTTTGTTGTCAAATTTAGATTTGTTTATTATAGTCTTATCAGCGTAAGAATAAGTACAAACACCCAACTTGAACTGAAAAGAAATATGGTAAGATTTTTAAATGACGGTTAATACCCCACACGCAAACTAAAGATAACAAACGAACAAGAGGTTAAAATCTACTGCACGAACTGAAACAAAAAATGTCATTTCAAACTGAACGACTTATTGATGGTGAAACCTTTGGGAAAACCATTTTAAGAGTGCGCAATAAACGTTGAGATAACTTTGTTTATTGCTGCACAATGTCAATATAGCACGATAACGACTATTAAAATATGCCATTTTATCTTATCGTTGTAAAAAGTGTACTTATTTCAGGCATTGATATAATACGTCTTATTGACCACAGTACACCACTCAAGAAATAAGATACAACACTTGCAGTAGGCCATCGAATCACATTACTTATGCCATTGGAATAACAAAGAGCCATGCGACGATGTTCCTCTTACCAATGTTGTTTAAACTACAATTTACCATGAAACTGCAGATAGTAAGAATTGAATGCACTGTTATCATATATTAATAAAAATGCCATGACATTGATAGATGGTAAGTGATAGACGCAATGTCGTCACGTATTGAGTAACTAGTAAATCTCTCTCTCTCTCTCTCTCTCTCTCTCTCTCTCTCTCTCTCTCTCTCTCTCTCTCTATATATATATATATATATATATATATATATATATATATATATATTGTAGCCGTTTTTAAACGTACGCGAAACATGTTAACGACGTGTAGACGTGACAGGAAGTCAGCTGGTGGTAGTAGCGTCATTAGGACAGCATCCCGCATACTTTGACGACTTGACGATCCTGGCGTCGGAGTACAGTCGAAGATAGTCGGTACGAGGCGACAAAAGCCAGATAACTCAGTACAGAGATCTATGAAAGATAATCCTGTTTATTTAGCCATCGTCACGAGGGACGATTGACGCTAAATCTACGATAATCCGGACGCGGTAGTAGAGTATCTTAAATACAAATTTTAGTGTATTTTAATAACAGTTATAACATTCATATGCTGTAAGCAGTCTGTATTGCGATATAAATATACGGAACGTGTAGAAGAAAGAACATCTTTAAACCAGCCGTATTTTTTGTTGATGAGTAATTAGCTTTAATTTATATATATATATTGTATAATCGTTTATTCATAATTTGATTAATGTGAAAATAAAATTGTAAACTTTATGTTGAGTTTACTTGTATTCTACCCTCGTGAGTTGTGGGGCCTTGGTCATTTATGCTACAGTGGCATATTATACACTTAAATTACCTTTATGCAAGTGGTGCGTTTCAAAGTCGTCGAGCGTACTTGGACTGATAAATCGACATATTTTACATAAAAGACTTAATAAATGGACGCAAAGGTATGAACAAAAATCTTACAATAATAAAGAAAATATCAATCGTAGGTTTTATTTTATATTTCAATAGTGTTATATTGTACTAAATTTGTAGTTTTACATTATGAAAAAGCCGTTACCATAATACACAAGTTATGTTTTATGTTTTCAGTTGATGAAATGAATTTATTTATTGATGTAAGCGATGTTGAGTACGTAATAAAACTGTATTCAATTTGAATTGAGTTGGGATTGTATTTTATTTGGGAACCCAGCTTTTTAAAGCTAGATAAGAGTTCAGTTTTAATTTAAAGCAAAGAGTACAATGTAAACCTGAAGATAAGATACGATTTTGTAGTGGCGGGATTACGATCCACCTTTAATGATATAAATCATCTCCTTTTAAAGTGGTTAAAATTGGAATGTTCCCAACATTTTTCAGTATCTAGTAAACAGATTGATAGGAATAACAAATAAAAAAGACACGAAAACATAAAATTAATTAGGGTGTGTTTTTGGTATATTCAGCTTATCCAGTATTGTAGTAATAGTCATTGTACGTAAAACATCGTCGCGGTAAAACATAATATTTTAACTGTTTACTAACCCTGGAATATATTAACAATATTCATGCGAACCATAATTTTTGCCCCAAAATTGCAATAGTATGGGAGACAGGCATGTGTCTAAATATACACAATATGAAATACAAACGGCATCGTCTGATATGATATTCTGTAAGACGGTTAATGCACATATTTAATCAAAGCACATTCACATCTAGTTGTCCTTCCAGTAATGTTCTAAATTTACAGTGACACTAGCACTACGTATAGACAAACACAGTTCAGGTAGAACATATACAAATCAAAACAAAGAAAGAAAAGAAAACATTTATTTAGAAAACAACGTTTGACCGAGATAGGGATGCATGTATACAATTTAAATAAGGCGATGTATCATGCGCCGCGGAGAAGCAGTACATTGTACATATATAATACAAGATTAATGTCGGCGTATGAATATATTTATAAATCAATTTAATTGTCAATCCACAGACAATGCAAAACGGTGTCAAACTCAATTGCCATCATTTGAGAAGCGTAACACGAAACGAAAAGAAAATATTTTGTTAAGAGTGTCTCGATTTAAACATCTTAATCCATGTCGAAAAGTTATGATTTTATTAATATCAGTAATTGACTTGAATATATAATTAGTTGACATGATGATACAACTTAGATGACTTGATTATATATTTGTTTTACTAGAAAAACTGTTGTGTACGTCGAATTCCAAATACATGTCATCTTTGACCGACATGCGCAGATCCAATATTGTCGTAATACACTTTGGACTGATAAGAAAAAAAGTTATATACATTTATATTGACTAGTAGCATTAACCAGTCGATTGTTTATCTCACGCTAAATATGGACGGACGTGTAAAATAAATATTTCAAACTAAAATTCTACGGGGTTTAAAGTAATTTTAAAGGTATGTTTTAGTTTATTGATAATAGAAATGGACTGTATTACTACTGTATCCAACGAACGTCATATGTATGCTATGGCTTACCTTATAAGGAGTATTAAACACAGTTTTTATTGTTATAAAAGCAATTTTATGAACAATAATAAGTATTGAACAGATAAATTCGAAGGTCAACTGTTATAATAATACTAATGTTTTGGTTTCTTTATAATATCGGCCGTGTATAATGTAGTACATGTAGATGTGGATATGTTTATAGGTATATTCAATACATTTTAGTTTCAAAATGTACGTGCCCGTGTACGGTTATATTGCATAACTTTCAGATATTATTGAACTATCATCTAGAATATATATAGACCATATTTTATCAAATTTCAAATAATGACATAAAAACTGCCAACAATCTTATGGAAGTTGATATGCTGTTTTGTCCTGTTTATTTCTTATGGATTAATAATACGGCATGGGTATTATATTATTAGTTATATTGCCGTATGTAAAAATTCGATCACGGGATAGTCAGTAAACATTTTTTTATCTAATTGAATAGGTTACATAATTAAATAGGTAACAATAAATACGCATAAAAAATTGATTTTGGGTTTTTGCATTCAATGCGAAAGTGGGCAACGTTGCTTTCGTGTTAGTATACCAAGTATATAATCCATATTTAAACTACAAGACAACAATTGAATGTATGAAACCTTGAAGTCAATGGCAATTCATTACGCTGGTTAACATTATTTATCAAACTATATCATTGATACAATTCATCTTTTTAATAATATTGACATGTTCCGCTTAATCTTTCTATTCAAATACAAATATCAAGCAGTAATAAAAGATCTTCCATAGTCGTATGGTTTAAACATGTTTTAGATTCGCTCTGTGGATCTCATTTACCAATTAAACTTGATATGTCATATCGTCCCTTGAGATAAGTGACACTTTTCACAAAATCACATTTTACATTAATTGACTCAAAATATTAATATACATGTCCTGAAAAATATCCTTGTCAATTTTCATTCTTAAATAACGTATTTTTGTAAAATGCAAAAATGGTATATTTTTCACCATATATTTATTGAGTGCACAAACGTGACAAGTGCACTTTTCCCGTTTTTGTACTATAATTATAAGTCATGGGTCTTAAAAAATAGTTCAAAAACGAGACAACTGACCATGCTTATCTAATTTGACATGGTAATTAACATTATGATATCTTAATTTATTATAATATCATCATAATTTATTATGACATCATCAAAGACTTTCAAGAATTCCAGTAAATTGCCGACCTTTTGTTTTATAAACAATTTTCCATTATACTACACTCATCTAAATAAAAAAAAATAATGAAAAAGAATAAAAGATTGTTTAATACTGATTGATTGCACCATTGAAGTGTAATGATTGTTTGCTTAGAATTTAGTTTAAATACTATAATATTCTTTCTTGTTTAAATTAAAAAACAATGTTTCTTTTTTTAAAAAAAAATATCAAATGTTAGTTAAGTTATTAATTATCTTTGATCTGGTTTTGTACATTAGACATTTACTGTTATTCCATATTAGCTTGCTTGTTGTACACCAGAATAATGAAGACAGGAATACATATGAAATTGCTTGTGTTACACCAGAATAATGAAGAAAGGAATACATATTAAAGTTCTGTTGGTGCTACGAATGAACCTTCCAAATTACATTCTACATACCAAGGAACAATCTAACACTGACCCTGACATTTCAAGTTTCGATTATTTTAGTGAAGAGAGTACATAGTACAAAGTAATGAGAACGTAAGTTCCGTTTGGTCTGAAAACAATGTTGTAAGCACATAATAAATGTAATTAAAACAGTTAAAACTGAGGATTTTTTTGATGTTACACAAGAATATAAATTATAATGATGATCATAATGGTGGTGTTAGTGATGGTATTGCTGGGATGTTATTGATAATGATAATGGTGATATTGCTTGTAATTATAATGGGAGTGTTGTTGGTAATTATGATTGTCGGATAGTTGCTGTTGGTGATGATGGTGTGGATGTTGCTGGTGATAATGGTAATGAGGGTCTTAGTGATGATGATAGTGAGGTGTTGTTGAGGATACTGATAGTATAGATGTTGCTGTTAGTGTTGGTGATAATGTGATGTTGTTACTGATGATGATGATGTTTTTTTTGTTGGTAATGATGATAGTGGGTTGTTGATGATTCTGATAGTGGAAGTACTATTGGTGATGATGATTGTGTTTTATTATTGGTGATGATGATAGTGTGTTGTTGGTGATTATGACAGCTGGGATGGCGTTACTGATGATGATGGTTGTTTTTGTTGGTGATGATGATTGTGTGTTGGTGATTATTCTGATAATGGAAGTACTATTGGTGATGAGGGTAGCAAGTGTGTGGTGATTCTGATAGTGGGGGTATTGTCGGTGATGATGTATGTAGGAATGTTGTTGATAATGATGATAATGGGGGTGTTTTTGATGATGATAGTCGGGTATTATTAATGCTGATTGTGGGGAAATTGTTGGCAAAGATCATAGTCAGGGTGTTGATGATAATGATGATAGAAATCGATATATTATTCATTTAGTATAGTTATTATTGGTAATATACCAACAGACAAAAGTGTTGGCCACTCATGCCAGTGGTTGCGGATACGATCTCAAGCCCGACCCAATGCCTCTCAAAAACAACACTCAGTACTGGTTCTATCCATGAGGCAGATTCGGGAGCGTTACAAATAAGCTTTAGTTCGTTATCGAGATAAAAACAACTTTAATATTATAAAATAAATGAAAGCCATGTTACTAAATCATCAGGAGTCGATGTATATACCGTTTGTATTATTATCTAAAAATTAAATAAAATATAATAAATTGATTCAATTTAGCCTGGCCCTATCAGCTCAATCGGCAGACGTGGTGGTCCGAATCTTTGCCTAGCCACAGTCTCTTTTACGATTGATATACTACATTTTGTCCCCATTGTAATTTGTTATATGTGATGCCATTACTTAACATAAACTTCTACTAATAATAATACATGTTAAACGATTTATCTTGTTTAATATGTTTGTTTTTAATAACACAATATACATATGCATGTAAGGTTTAATAGCAAATGTGTGCCGTATGTTAAATTTGCAATATTTCAATGTGCATAATCGTACATTTAATATCAATACTGTTAAATGATATATCTAGCCGAAATACGTATATTGAAATGTGTTAAATCACGATGATAGCACGAATATAACATACTGCGAAAACTTGATACTATAAATCAATTGCAGTCGCATTAACTGTATTTGCCCATGTTAAGTGGGATGAACCTAAAAACCGGGAAGTTATAAATTATGATAAAATGATCCTTTTAAGGCAAATAACGCGATTAAAATAATAATATTGCACAGTCGGATTTATCATGTATTTACATAACAGGCAATGAATCATACACCACGTGGTACTGGTGTAACCGTTGTCCTTTTCTCCCCGAGCAACGAACCTTCTATACAGCGGATCAATAACATTAAATATAAACTGCCAGGCTGGTTATTCTTATTTAGAAAATATGTAAATTAAAAATGATCCATAACTTGGCTCATGTCGGATGTTTGGCTGGCGTCTTTTATTAGAATACTTAACTGCAATGGTTTATAGAGAATTTTAAAGTTCGATTTTACATGCATATTGCTGCATATTGTATAATCCTATTTGAGTAATGGGATTACAATTGTAGATGAAACATGATAACTAAATGTTTAACAATTGTCATTGATCAATTACGAGTACGTTTTAAACATCTGATTGACACATTTTGTAAACTGTAATAGCCATACACGTAGTCATCATACAGAGAACATTGATACATAAAAAATACATATTTGTAAAAAGGTAATAATTGAATATTAAATGGATGTGCTGTATACGTATTTTCTTCAAATGTTTCAAGTGCTCTTTATTTCCATGTAGCTTTATTTAATGGCAGGTAAAGGAAACATATCAGTTTCAACCTGATTGCGATAAATATGAGGTTTTTGAGATAAGAAGTAATAAGTGTAATTGTTTCATTATAATATTTTAGTGATTTTATTTCACATTATATCAAGTAAACAGTTAACAATTATTTGAGAAGTACATAACATGTACATGTATTCGACTTGATTATTCGTCACAAATATGTAATACTATATTTGTTATGTAACGCTTTCAAATAATGGAATGTAATGGAATATGATATGATTATGAAATAGTATATACAATTTTCATTTAAAAAAAAGATACAAACTATTTGAATTTGGTAAACATAACACAAGGGTGTTTAAATAATACACTGAGGTCAATGTCTGATAATTATACATAATGACATAAACTTGTCCTGAAACATAACCTTAATTATCATTTGTTATAATTAAAATTAGACATATCATTAAGAGAAAATCTAACAAATACATGTAAAAACAGCATAACACGGTTACCACAGTCGGTAGGGCGTCTGCGGTGGCGAGTTTAGATCCCCGCTTGGTCTCAGTCACCGTGATGATTAATATACGACATTGTGTCTCATTGTCATTTGGCATTCAAGTGGAAAATACATCTGTTACCTGCAGATAATAGCGTATTTTAGTACTGGTAAACCTTCCAGAATCCCAGGAAAAGGCGGTAAGGTTTACTGATCGTTTGTTAGCCCTCGAAGGCATAATATGACGCTTGATTTACAAACAAACAAAACCATGTAATAAATATGTAGCATGTGGTGACCATCGTGAGCAGTTGTGTGGTCCTTTCGTCTTTAAACACTTACATACTTTGTGTTTAATCAAAATAGCGACCAATCATGAGCACTTGTACCTACGTGTAGCTAATGCCATTGTAACTTTTAGAAACTATCAACATCACGTATAAGATTACCTAATACATTTTAATTGTATTGAGATAATAGATAGCTTTACAGCGTTTAAACATACACATTACTCCAAGATTAAGTAACATCCCAGGTGTATTCTCAACTCCAATGGCAATAAATAAACTCACAAATAAAAATGTGAACGACCTAACATAGTTAGGCAAAGTTAATTATTAGTAAAGATCCAGGTCCCATAGCACAACTTTAGACGATATGGTGAATCTATGTGAAACAATTAAATTAAATGAAAAGCGGAACTAAACACAAAACATTAATGTTATTCATCCGAAACAACTATAATCATTGTCACTCAAAAGAGGCTACATGGTTTCACGTACTAGTCTCCATAACATTGCTATGGACCATATTTGGTATTTCTATCCCAAAAACTGTTTGTGGGAAACATGACAAAGGCCACACATCAGTATTGTGTAGCTTTTATATTATGTTTTTGTCCTTAGAGGTTAAGTTAAGTTCATCCAAATAATGATGCTTAATTTTGATTGATATCATCTATAACACAAATTTGGACTAAATTTGTCGACTCTTGGTCAAACAATCGTGTATAAACGGAGATAAATGTGATCCTATAACCTAGTTTAGGATGTGTTTGTTTATTTGAAGCGGTTTAGTTGAAGGTCAAGCGAAAACAATTGCTTAATATTTGGTTGATATTATCTAAACCACAACCATTAATTAACTATTTGGTAGCTCTAGACCACACTGGTTTTAGAAAAAAGGAGCTATATGCGTAGTTTTCACCCATAGAGGTCAAAGTAACCCGAAAACAATATTTGCATTACACAACCATAATTTTTATAACAACAGTTTCAGGACTCAACGCAATACACACGCCTATTTGTGTAACACAGCCGATGATGATGGAAAAATAATACTTATTGCATTTTTTTCTTCGAAAAAAGATAAAAACAAATATTGAAAGCGAATAAACCTGATTGCAAGTAATTCAGAATTATAGGGTAAAGTAAACTTAAAAGACACTCGTGACTGATGTATAACATAAAAAAATGTACAATGTATCACGTCTTGTAGAAAAAAGCAAATTGTGTTTAATCATTTCTGATTCTATGGAATCGTGTAGTTGAATTAAACCGGTTAAGATGGCGTGGAGTGTTACATTTGTCGTTACCCTTCACGAACTGACTCAGTAAAACATTTTTTGAACATATGACGTCAGCCGGGAGAGACACGTGACCTCGAGACCGCAGATATATCAGACATAGCGAACTTATCGGCATGTATTGCGAGTAAAATGCTGTATTGCTTCAAAGTAATATCCCTCCAGAAATACATTTTACAGCGACCATATCTTGATCAGATTATTAATTACTACTTCACATATTAAAATAAAATAAAACATATTGATCTACGCATACTATTCAACTAAATGCCTCACTACAAAGTTGCTCCCCTTTTTGTCACGGTTACATTGTTATTGAGCTAAAACAAGGTTTATGCAATTTGATTTGAAATATCATCACAATGATTCATAGTGGTTGTGCTTTCTTGTTGGAAATGATTAGAGCAAAGGCTGCCATAGCGTACAATACCATAAGACATCACTGGTGTTACAAAAGTGAGTTTTATAGTAGGATTTTAACAGATGCACACATTTATGAGCATTTCAGGACTTCTATTTTTTTAAACAATCTGAGGGTACCACTGCACTGTCTTTAAAAAAGCAAGCGGGTCAATCCACCAGTTACTAGTAGTGTTCATTTTTTAAGTAGGGATACATTCCGGCTATGAAATATGAAAAAAATATTTAAAAAAATATTATAAGTGAAGGAATATTTTATATAGAAGAAAGTACATAATACAACTGTGTTGTGAGAACTGAAGGATAAAATGCTTGAGAAAAAGGCGCCATAATGACACAGATCATTGTTTGTTTATGTTAGAATATTCCCAGATGCATCTTATTTAGCGAATTAAGATGTTTATGATGCCGCATTATGAGAAATCAACTGGTTTTGACAAAATGCAACTGTGTAGTAAGACCTTAACAAACACTATAAAACAGTGTGACATTCCATAATTGATAACATCCGCACGTAGCAAAACAAAAAAATCCTTCACACTGAACTATTGAGTGGAGGTAAAACCTTTGGGAAAACCAGTTTTGTTAAGTAAGACGAGATAAGAGCGAAAGTTTGATTTGTACATGTACCATGTAGAATTATTTAGTTCCAAGGGAAAAATTGGTGCGTACATAGTATAACGAAGCATTTACCGATTTCTATTCCGGTGTAAGCAATAAATATAAAAAACTTGCCAGTTACTATTGAATTACTTGATATAAAAGTAATTCAAAAAGTCTACTGTTACATTGTTTTTTACATAGTGAAGGAAAGATGTACCTTCTGAAACATGTACATTGAACTGACAAATGATGGGATTACCTTTAGGGAAACCAATTTCACGTCACGAGATAACAGCTAAACTGGGTAGTGTCAATAAATCCATAAAATATTGATAACCTATTTTGTGAAAAGTCCAGGTATATCATGTACGGTTACAAGTGTAAACGTATCAACACGGGAATAATTATCAAATGTGTAAGTTGGGTCATTAATATAGATAAATAGTGGCTTCATAGCCTATCTGTTTACAATGAATAGTGACTCTATTGCCTATCTGTTTGCAATGAATAGTGGCTATATTGCCTTTCTGTTTGCAATGAATAGTGGCTGTTTTGCCTATCTGTTAACAATAAAAAGAGACTTTATTGCATCTGTTTACAATGAATAGTGGCTTTATTGCCTATCTGTTTACAATGAATAGTGACTTTATTGCATATCTGTTTTCAATGAATTGTGGCTTTATTGCATATCTGCTTACAGTGAATAATGGCTTTATTACCTATCTGTTTCGGTGAATAGTGGCTTTATTACCTATCTGTTTACAGTGAATAGTGGCTTTATTACCTATCTGTTAACAATGAATATAGGCTTTATTACCTATCTGTTGACATTGAATAGTGGCTTTTATTACCTATCTGTTTACAGTGAAAAGTGGCTTTATTACCAATCTGTTTACAGTGATTAGTTGCTTTATTGCCTATCTGTTTACAATGAAAAATGACTCTATTGCTGTTCTGTTTACAATGAATAGTAGCTGTATTGTCTATCTGTTTACAATGAATACTGGCTTTATTGTCTATCTGTTTACAATGAATAGTGACTATATTGTACATCTCTTCATTATGAATAGTGACTTTATTGCCTATCTGTTTACAATGAATGGTGACTCTATTGCCTATCTGTTTACAATGATAGTGGCTTTATTGCCTATCTGCTTACAATGAATAGTGACTCTATTGCACATCTTTTTTACAATGAACAGTGGCTTTTGTGCCTATCTGTTTACACTGAATAGTGACTCTATTGCCTATCTGTTTATAATTAATAGTGGTTTTATTGCCTATCTGTTTACAATGAATAGTGACTCTATTGTACATCTGTTTCAATGAATATTGTTTTTTTGCATATCAGTTAGCAACAAATAGTGATTGTTTTGCCTATCTGTTTACAGTGAATAGTGGCTTTATTGCCTCTTTGTTTACAATGAATAGCAATTCTTTTGTCTATCTTTTTATCAAAAATAGTGGCGTTATTACCTATCTGCTTACAATGAATATTTGTTTATTGGCTATCTGTTAACAATTAATATTGCCTAAGTTGCATACGTGTTACAATAGCTAATAATTGTATTGCCTACGAGTTTCACAAGTGCCTTTATAGAACTATTGCTAAGAATAAATAATAACTTTATTGCCAATTTTTACAATAAATTGTGCATTTGTGGCCTGTCTGTTTGCTATGAATATTGTCTGTGTTGCTTAACTATTTACAATACATAGTGACTGTATTTCCTATTTAGATGTATGTATATGTATAGCGTTACGAATGTTAAGTGCTGTATCTAAAATAAAAAATGAAGCATAACTATTTTTCGTTATATAGTTTCTTAATAATTAATATACTGATAGTTTTATAATTATGATAACCTTTTTATATTATTCATATATATATTCAAATCTGGAAGCACAATAGTCTATTTTCTTACTCGAAACTCGACTTTCTTACCCGATACTCGACTTTCTTACTCTACACCGGATTTTTTTAATCGACATTCAATTATTTTACTCTACACTAGACTTTGTTACTCTATACTCGATTTTCTCATTTCACAATGGACATTCTTACTCTAACTGGACTTTCTTACTCTACACTGGACTTTCTTACTCGGCACTCGATTCTCTTATTTTACACTGGACATTCTTACTCCACACTGGACATTCTTACTCTACACTGTACTTTCTTACTCTACACTGGACTTTCCTACCCGACACTTGACTTTCTTACTCTACACCGGACTTTTTTAATCGGAATTCGATTTTCTTAGTCTACACTTGACTTTGTTATTCGACATTCGATTTTCTCATTTTACACTGGACTTTGTTACTCGACACTCGATTTTCTCATTTACACTGGGCTTTGTTACTCGACATTCGACTTTCTTTCTCGCCACCACTGGACTTTCTTACTCTACACTGGACTTTTTTACTCTACACTGGTCTTTCTTTCTCGACACTCGACTTTCTTACTTGCCTACTTGACACTTTATTATCTACTCGACACTTAACTTTCCCAATCGACGTGTTAACTCGAAACTCAATTTTCGCTCATTTCTTCTCATAAAAGTAGGAAAACTACATTTTCCGTGGCATGTGATATCTTTCACCGATGACCTAATGAAATACTTGACAATGTGTAATCTATTTCCTCATCCACACATATTCGTAACCATACATGTATATCTCATTTCAAGACCACGAACATATTTACAATTTCATTCTATTGTAGGAAACCATAAAAGAGAGATAGACGTTACGTCAGAATAATGACACCAACGTTTATTTTTATGACGTCTTTCTAATATAAGAGAACAGTGTCGGGGTATAAAATAGATTTGAAGTGTATTATTTAACCAATGTGTGGGAATATTAACATTTGAAATTTCTCAGTATGTACTTGAAATGACGATTACTGTAAAATTTGTGTCTTTTTATGATAACTGTCATTATCGAATGTCTATCATTGTTCTGAGATGACCTTTGAAAACAAGCCATCATAAGTTCTGATGATCCATGTGGGAGAGACAAAGCTCAGTTTCAGGGTCAAATTTGCATGCATTTGGCTCGGCAGAGCCTTGGTTTTGCATTTAAGTTTGACCAAGCGGATGAGATTTTTCTGTCCCGACAGGATTCTCAAATGACATGTTTTTTTTTTATATTCTTGCTCGACACTCGACCTCCTTACTCGACACTCGTCTTTCTTAATCGACACTCGACTTTCTTAATCGACACTCGACTTCCTTATTCAACTTTTTACTCGACACTCGACATTCAACTCGAAACTCGACAGTTAGAACTCCTCGTGATAAATAGTTTTCAAATCGACAATAAGCTGTGCTTTCAGTTACTTGTTTTTCTTGTTTAGTTTGTTATTAATACAAGAAACCGGTTATCATGGTTTATCCCTTAATGAAGTTTAATAATGTTTCGGACACATAAACCTTATTTGTACGCTGATGCATAGATATGAGGTTTATATTAGTGAGGCTAAATATCTTACAAAAGGTGTAATCAATTCTAAAATATTGATATGTTCGAAAACAAGTCAACAATGATAAATGCCACCATCGTCCAAATCTAAGATAATTATAAAACAAGAAAAATTCGGAAATTATTGGTGCGGCATACAAAATAAATGACTGTCCTATCCTGCTCTACTAGTGGACCGTGATCTCCTCAATAATATCTCTCCGATCCTGGGTTCGGTGATCTACCAGTGGACCGTATTCTCCTCAGTACTAACCATTTGATGGTCGAATCCACGACCATCCGATCCTTGGGTCGGTGCTGTTGGACCCACCACCCTCCTATCCATGGTTCGGTGCTCTACCAATGGACCGTACCTTCCTCAGTACTCACTATGTGACTCGCCTCAGTATGCAAATACCACTAGAGTAGTGCACCACGACACTCACCTCGTCAAATATTACACACGTATTGTTTGAGGACATTCGCCTCGTCATTTAAATATCAAATACGTATTACTTGACGACATTAATCTCGTCATTCAAATATCACACATGTATTGCTCGACGATATTCACCTCGTCATTTAAATATCACACATGTTTTGCTTGACGACATTCACCTCGTCATTCAAATATCACACACGTATCGCTTGACTACAATCATCTCGTCATTCAATTATCACACACGTGTTGCTTGACGACATTCATCTCGTCATTCAAATATCACACATGTATTGCTTGACGACATTCACCTTGTCATTCAAATATCACACACGTATTGCTTGACGACATTCACCTCGTCATTCAAATATCACACACGTATTGCTTGACGACATTCACCGTGTCATTCAAATATCACACACGTGTTGCTTGACTACAATCATCTCGTCATTCAAATATCACACACGTATCGCTTGACTACAATCATCTCGTCATTCAATTATCACACACGTGTTGCTTGACGACATTCATCTCGTCATTCAAATATCACACACGTATTGCTTGAAGACATTTATATCGTCATTCAAATAACACATACAGTAACGTACTACTTGACGACATTCATCTCGTAATCCAAATATTACACAAGTATTGCTTGATGACATTCATCTTGTCATTAAATTGTCACACCACATGTATTGCTTGGCGACATTTACCTCGTCATTCAAATATCACATACGTATTGTTGTTCATAAGTGTATATGGCTTGTAGTTACATAGATGGAACCATCAATGTGTATGGTTATACTCTGAGGCAGTATGTAACATATCGTTCCCCTAGTTAACAAACGAAAGACACACGTGCGTATGAATAAAAGGTTAAAACAATCCCGATAACTTATGTATGAAAAATAAAAGCCGCTGGTACGAACCTTGCATTACCATTCACGAACAGACTCAATAAGACTCTGTCATTGTATTAGATTTGGGTAAACCTTTAAGAGGTACGTGACATTTTGACACAGAGGACCCTTGACCACTACTGAGGGTAAAATGTAACATTGAATCTAAATAATATTCTTACGAAAAATACTTAACACTGACCACGTATTGGTCTAATTGTCAGTTAACACTTGTACATTGATCAATAAGACACCTGTGTGCACGTGTGTATTAAATACAGCACAATGCACTATTAACGATAAAAACTGTCAACATTCCATACCTGATAACAACTGCACATGTATGTATTATACCTGTATGTGGTACATGTAAACATGTATGTGTTATAACTGTTTATGTGATGCTTCTATGTGTTATACCTATATTTGTTACATTTATACATGTATGTGTTATACCTGTATGTGTTCTACCTGTATGTATAACACCCTTGTTTTACGGGATGTCGGTTTTATATTAAGGTAAAAAGGTGTATCTGTGTATCGGTATTAAGATAATGCATTGTTAATGATAAAAATGTGAACATTACATAGCTGATAACAACTGCACGTAGTGAAACAAAATATCATTCAAATGTCATCCAATGGCAAAACTAGTATTGTATAACGAGATAAGATATATCTATAGCATGTAGTATAACTGAATCTGAATGTTTGATATTAAATTTTGTTGATAGACCGAACGAAAACATAATATTCACTATATGATTTTTTAATGTTTAAAGGGTGAACACCTTCGTAAACTATACCTTGATACATACTTCTTTGGTACACAACACGTTGCTACAAAACACCTTTGTTGACATCACCTTGGCACATCAAATCGAGGTACACAACACACTGGTTCACAACACCTCGACACACAACCCCTTTATACATACTACTTGAAACACAGCACATTGATACATAAAGCATTGGAACACAACAACTTGGTACAAAATATATGGTACAGAAACACCTTGGTACACACTACTTTGATACACAACACCTCGGTACACACTACTTTGATACACAACACCTTAGTACACACTACTTTGATACACAACAACTTGGTATACACCACTTAGATACACAACACTTTGATACACAATAAATTTGGCACACACTACTTTGATACACAACACTTTTGTACACAACACCTTGATACACAAAATATTGGTACAAACCTTGGTACAAACTACTTACTACTTTGATACACAACATATTGGTACAATATAACTAGGTACACAACACCGTGGTACTTTACCTCTAGGTATACAACACCTCGTTACCAACACCTTGGTACTTTAACTCTAGGTATACAACACTTCGTTACCAACACCTTGGTACTTTAACTCTAGGCACAAAACACCTTGGTACTTAACCTCTAGGTATACAACACCTTGGTACTTGACCTCTATGTACTCAACACCTTGGTACTTTACCTCTAGGTATACAACACCTCGTTACCAACACCTTGGTACTTTAACTCTAGGCACAAAACACCTTGGTACTTAACCTCTAGGTATACAACACCTTGGTACTTGACCTCTATGTACACAACACATTGGTACTTAACCTCTAGGTATACAACACCTTGGTACTTGACCACTATGTACACAACACCTTGGTACTTTACCTCTAGGTATACAACACCTCGTTACCAACACCTTGGTACTTTAACTCTAGGCACAAAACACCTTGGTACTTAACCTCTAGGTACATAATACCTTGGTACATTGGTACATTACTTAGATAAACATCACCTTCATATACATTTCTTTGGTACACAAAACATTGATACACAATACCTTGGTACATAACATTTAGGTACACAACATCTTGGTACTGAAACTCTATGTACACGACGCCTTTATATACACTATTTTGGCTCACAACACCTTGATATAAACTACTTTTGTACACAACACCTTGATACACAAACCTTGATAAACATCACCTTTATATACATTTCTTTGGTACACAAAACCTTGATACACAATACCTTCGTACATAACACCTAGGTACACAACATCTTGGTACTTAAGCTCTAGGTACACAACACCTTGATATACACTACTTTGGTACACAACACCTTGATATAAACTACTTTTGTATACAACACCTTGATACAAAATACGTTGATAAACATCACCTTTATATACATTTCTTTGGTACACAAAACCTTGATACACAATACCTTGGTACATAACATCTATATACACAACATCTTGGTACGTAAACTCTAGGTACACAACACCTTGATATACACTACTTTGGTTCACAACACCTTGATATAAACTACTTTTGTACACAACACCTTGATACACAATACCTTGATAAACATCACCTTTATATACATTTCTTTGGAACACAAAACCTTGATACACAATACCTTGGTACATAACATCTATATACACAACACCTTGGTACTTAAACTTTAGGTACACAACGCGTTAATACACACTACTTTGATACAGACCAACTTTGTACACAATACCTTGATATAAACTATTTTAGGTACACAATAAATTGATACAAAACACCTTGATACACACTATTTTGGTACACAACACATCGACACACACTACGTTGGTACAGAATGCGTCGGTACACAACATTTTGGTACACAACACCTTGACACACAACACCTTGGTATCCAATGTAGGTATATTGACTGTTGAATCAGAATGTAGTGCTATTTATCTGATGCTGGAAAACTCTTCCCTCGAAATACTATACAAGCTATTGGGTTAAATTTACAATAAATATATCCTATTGCTAACATACATGACTGCATGTACTTACAAAAAGAAAGTGAGTGGTGTAAAAAATGTCAAGAGTTTATTATGTAAATTATGATAAACTGTTCGTTTAGACTGGAATCGAACATTTCAGAATGCATTGGAAAGAAACGAATTTTCTTGTCTAATGTCCGAGTACTCCATTTTCTTACGTTTTTATATAAATAGTTCAGATACTAAAATACAATACGTGATGTTCATAACGTACTTGTGAAATATAATCTCACCATATCTAGCCGACATGCGCAGACGCAATGTTTTTCTTAAATATAACTCAAAATGCTGATAAGAACATACAGTGCACACAATAAATCCAAGATGGATGTATAGAGACAAATTTGTATTTAACATTATAATGCCGATGTTCACAGACTTGAGATAAACGGACATGTAACATATGTTTATTAAACTAAACAGCTTAAAGTGGATATAACCGGTATGTTATGATTTATCTCAATTAATGATCAAAAGAGAATATTTATAATTGTATGACAAGAACCGTTTATGAACGAATATAAACAGTTAACTAATATATTTGAATTGATTGATTTATTTAATATTTAGCGTCATCTTTATGCAATCAAGGGCTAACGGACGATCAGTTAACCTAACCACTGTTTTCTTTGATCCACCTGGAAGGTTAACCAGTGCTCGAGCACACCCATATCCCCAAGTAACTGACACCATTTGCAGTTGAAACAGCGATGAGAGACAAACGATGCTGTGACGCAATGTCGTATATTAATCATCATGTAGAATGTGGCCGGGTGGTGATTCAAACGCACGACCCCTTAATTGACATTCAGACGCGCAACCGACTGCGCTAATCGGGTCCGGCAATTTGACTTCAATGTCTAAAGGAACTCAATAAAGAAAAACAATCTTACAAAATACGCTTAGAGATAATTACACATTTATAGTTGCTTACATGTTTTAAACAGTTGCATTACTTTAATTATATTTGCTGTAATTCACAAATGTGGCACATTATTATTTGTAAGTTGTTTGCAGCGCAATACTGAAACTGGATAAATTCCAACCTAAAGCGAAAATTAGTAATTAAAGTAATTTATTTGCATGCATTTATAATATTCAAATATAATACCAGGTAACTGCCCAAGTAGGTTGCATAATATATAGAGGTCAATTCAGCTAGAATTGTAGAAAGCTTACAGAACCACATGAATTTGTTTTTTAATTACATTCTCAGACATTTTGTCAGAGAAAATGATGAAATACGGGGTGTTTTAAAAATATTTGGACTTTTGTGTAATATTTTCAGCATTAAATATACCACATGGACACAATGAATTTATGTTGCCATGGCAATTAATATTTTCAAATTGCATAATGCTACCGAATACCGTTACGTAGCAACGGCGCTAAAAATATGCATATAATGGCTACCTTTAGCAGTGCAATGACGTCAACGACCTCCAGTATTTACTTTCTAGCGATGTTGCTACTTAACGGTAATTCTATATATACTCGGAATGTTGCAATTGCATTGAGAAAATGTTCCTTTTTTATGGCAATATAATGGATATGAATGTTCTTTATTAAATGTTGAAAATATAATGCACGTGCTATATAAAATGTTGAAAACAATTATAAAGTCCACTTATATTTAAACACACCTTGTTCATTTTGGGGAACAAATCTGTAATTTTGTCAGTTTTTTGTATATTAATATTAATTAACTATTTTGTATTAGTTTTGCCATTGACGAAAATTCGAATCGGTACAATCCGAATAAATAAGACAAATATAAACCGAACGTGTGCCCATGCGATTACTTCCGGTTGTCTATCCTAAACGCGTGCACTAGATACTCGGGAAGAACGTCTTGTAATAATGAGAAATACACCATGGACATTAAATGTTAAAGTATCTGAAACAGACATTGTCATATTTAAATTGTGAATTGAGAGAAAAAATTGATGCTTGGAAATCGGGGTATGAATTTATTATTTCGGAAGTCTTCTTTCACTTTGTCAACAGTGTACACACTAAGCAGAATTAAAATCTCTTATATGACACACGACCCCTACTTTTCTCATCATATTTTGGTAGTGCAGAGGTTGACAAACAGTAAAATGTAAGTTTCACTTCTTTCATTTGGGTCTCTCTATGAATGACAAGGCTTCAAACTTGTATTTACTATGGAATAAAGACCAAAAATCAATGGTGGGACTACACCTATAAAAAATAATCAATCTAAATTGCCATTCGAAAACAATGTCTACAGTGTTTTATATTTGTACACAGTGAAGGTAAAATATCACTTCTGTAACATGTACATTGAACTATTCATACATTCTCTAGGAAAACCAATTTCACATCATGAGATAACAGCTAACCTAAGTACATGGTGTGTCAACATGATCCCGATAACGTATTTTGTGAATATACCAGATATCATGTACGGTTACATGACATTGTGTAAATGTATCAACACGGGAATAATTAGCAAATTTGTAAATAGCATCATTGATTAACGATAAAGAGCGATTCTATTGCCAATTTGTTTACAATGAATAGTGGCTTTATTGTCTAGTTTTTTACAATAAATAGTTACTCAGTCTATTGCCTATTTGTTTACAATAAACAGTGAATGTATTGCCTCTCTGTTTACAATGAATAGTAACTATATTACCTATATGTTGACAATTGTGAATAGTTACTCTATTGCCTATCTATTTGCAATAAGGAATAACTTTATTGCCTATCGGTTGACGTTAAAATTTGAAGTTATTGACTATCGGTTTACAATAAACTGTGATTTTATTGTCTATTAGTTTACACTAAACAGTGCCTTTATTGCCTCTCGGTTTACATTTATCAGTGATTTTATTGTGTATTATTTTACACTAAACAGTGCCTTTATTGCCTCTCGGTTTACAAAACGGTTTAAAATACACGAAACAATGTCTTTATTGCCTCTCTGTTTAAAATAAACAGTGACTTTATTGACTATCGGTTGACAATAAACAGTAACTTTATTGCCTATCTGTTTATAATAAACAGTGACTTTATTGACTATCGGTTTACAATAATCAGTGATTTTATTTCAAATCGACTTACAATAATCAGTGACTTTATTGGCTACATGTATCTGTTTAAACTAAACAGTGCCTTTTTTGGTTATCAGTGACTTTATGACAGTAACAATCGCTTTACAATCAATTGTGACTTTAATGAATTTCGGTTACCAATGAATATCTGATTTATTGACTATCTATTTGCTATAAATAGTGACATTATTGGCTATCGGTTTACAATAAACAGTGACTGTATTGACTATATGTTTACAATAAACAGTGTCTTTATTTTCTATCGGTTTACAATAAAAATTGACTTTATTGCCTATCGGTTTACAATTAAAAATGATTTATTATATATCGGTTCACAATAATAGTCACTGTGACTTTATTTATAATAACCGGTTTACTGCTCATCCGATCATAATATAGACTCAATTCATAAAGAAAAAAGTGCCTTTATTACCTATATGTTTAAGATACATTGAATAATAACTTGATTCCCTTTCGGTTTACCAAGTATAGTTTATCATAATTTATGTATCCACAAGTACATGTAACATAAAAAGAAAGCTTGGGATTGATAATAAGTAAATCGAGTGAAGGTCAAGCGTAACCGCTACTCGATGTGAATGAAAAAATGACCATCTCAAGTTTATTTTATTTCATTATGTTTTGATGAAATTATCGGCATATATTCCTGAAATGTAAAGAATGATTTAAATTAGTATCACAGTTAATCATGTGCAAGTCACTTTTATTAAAGTGGCATAACCAGTAACTAATCATGTATTTTTTATAAAGAAATCAGCAACTTGTTCATAATTGACAAATTTACCGTGATTTTTCAACGTCTGGCATCAATCCAACAACCAAATTCCTCTATTATACGTGAATAAATCGTATTTTCATTCATAATATGTCGATTGTTTGGATAGTTAATTAGTGACACTTTCTCAACAGATTATCTTGGGAACTTTCAGTAAGTAAAATCGGGTTCCGCGACTACATTTTTCAGGAGACGCAAAATTAAAAACAATCTTTAAAAGGCACCTTGATGACGTGCAATACGTCGCACTACATAACAAGTTCCTATGTTTAGCGTAATCCTTTGACGTGATGATCATTTATATGTCCACATACAATTACAAGGATACATATTACCAAACTAAAGGAATGATGCATAATAATATGTTAATAGTATATAAATGTGAAATAGAGAATATAAACCTCTTTACGGGATACTAAAATATCTACACAAACACTTGATATGAGCACCACCACCCATCCCTGTCTATAAAAGTTACGTTACTACTGAGAAAAGCGAACGTTGAAGTGAAATTTATTTATTTATATTTCCACGTTTGATATTTATTTTCTGGTTATCTGTTATTTGGACAGTGTATCTACCAGTTAGGGTAATAACCAAGGAGACGACTTCAACTGATAAAGTTACAAACCTATTGCCCCAGGGACGGGCAAGAATAGCGTCAGTTGTCATAATTATTCCTGCGGGGGTGACGGTTGGCAGGTAGAGAATTGTAACTAACGGGTTATGATGGAAAGTTAAAAAGGCAGAAAATGGCTTCAAAATTATCAAATATTACATAACTCATATAGTAAAAACCACTTATTAAATTCAAATGTCAGCTTTTGTCGATACATTTAATCACCATTCTGACCATATTTGGTGAGACTTCTACCATAAAAATGATAAACATTTGTGCCGATTCTTATTTAAATCTGGCCAATCATTACAAAAATACTTATAAAACTAATGTTTAAGTTGGACAGTGGTCACGGAAAATGTCATCCCGGAATCTGGTCGTCATTACAAAACTACTTATAAATAAAAACTAATGTTTTAGTTCGACTGTAGTCACGAAATAATGTCATCCCAGAATCTGATGGCCATTATAAAACTTATCATAAAACTAAATAAATGTTTATGTTGGACTGTGGTCACGGAATAATGTCATCCCAGAATTTAGACGTCATTCCAAAGCTACTTATAACACTAATGTTCAAGTTGGACAGTGGTCACGGAATAATGTCATCCCGGATTCTGGTCGTCATTACAAATATATTTATAAAACTAATGTTTAAGTTGGACTATGGTCACGAACTAATGTCATCCCGGAATCTGTTGGCCATTACAAAACTTATTATTAAACTAATGTTTAAGTTGTACCGTGATCACGGAATAATGTCATCCCTGAATCTGGTCGTCATTCCAAAACAACTTATAACAATAGTGTTTAAGTTGGACAGTGGTCACGGAATAATGTCATCCCGGAATCAGGTGGTCATTCTAAAGTTACTTATAAAACTAATGTTTTAGTTGGACAGTTATCACGGAATAATGTCATCCCAGACTCATGGTCGTCTTTTCATATTGGGGGGAAAGAGAGATAGAATAATGTAAGTGGAGTAAGAGAGATAGAATGATGGGAGTGGAGAAAGAAAGATAGAATAATGGAAGTGGAAAAAGAGAGATAGAGTGATGGGAGTGGAGAAAGAGTGAAGTTCAAAAAGAGAGATAGAGTGATGGGAGTGGAGAAAGAGTGAAGTTCAAAAAGAGAGATAGAGTGATGGGAGTGGAGAAAGAGTGAAGTTCAAAAAGAGAGATAGAGTGATGGGAGTGGAGAAAGAGTGAAGTTCAAAAAGAGAGACAGAGTGATGGGAGTGGAGAAAGAGTGAAGTTCAAAACGAGAGATAGAGTGATGGGAGTGGAGAAAGAGTGAAGTTCAAAAAGAAAGACAGAGTGATGGGAGTTGATAGGAGAGTGTTTGCCTTTTTTCATTGCTTTAGATTTAAAATGACTGATACGTTAAACTACTTTTTATGGCGCAACATATTTATACGAGCATAGACAAATACACATAGTGATGGGAGTAAAGAGACGATATGTTACATACTTCTTCTCCTATCATTTTCATTGGCGGATTCTGCCTAATACTATTTCTACCGCAATAGATAGACAGTGAGAAGGGAGTGGAGATATAGAAATAGAGAGATGGAAGTAGAGAAGGCGAGAAAGAGAGATGTAAGTTGAGAGGCGTGTGGCTGTGTGCTTATTCTCCTATAAATTTACAGTGACAAATACGTCACAGATACGGAGATGTTAAATACTTCTTTCTTTATCTGCCAAGTACATTGAATACGACTTTCTATAACTGTTGCATGCATGTACATTAAGCACGGCATTATATAACTGTTACATACATGTACATTAAGCACTGCATTATATTACTGCTACATACATGTACATTTAACACGACTTTCAATATCTGCCGCGTACATTTAACACGACTTTCTATATCTGCCTCGTCAATTAAACACGACTTTCTATATCGGCCGCGTACATTGAATACGACTTTCTATATCTGCCGCGTCCATTAAACACGACTTTCTATATCTGCAGCGTCCATTAAACACGACTTTTTATATCTGCCTCGTCCATTAAACACGACTTTCTATATCTGCCGCGTCCATTAAACACGACTTTCTATATCTTCCTCGTCCATTAAACACGACTTTCTATATCTGCCTCATCCATTAAACACGACTTTCTTTATCTGCCTCGTCTATTAAACACGACTTTTTATATCTGCCTCGTCCATTTAACACGACTTTCTATATCTGCCTCGTCCTATATCTGCCTCGTCCATTAAACACGACTTTCTATATTTGCCTCGTCCATTAAACACGACGTTCTATATCTGTCACGTCCATTAAACATGACTGTCTATACGTGCCACGTTCATTATATACAACTTTCTATTTCTACTTTGCACATCAAACCGGGCGTTTTACATCTGCATTATACATAAAAACGACTTTGTATGTCTGCTTTCACATTAACGAAGGTTATTTATATTTGCTGTGTACATTAGATACGACCTTCATGACATGCCGTATAATACACGTCAATATATTTTTTTGAATACACTAGTATTGTTAATATATGTAAAAATAACATTTTTGGTATCCACTAGGTCTGAGTGATATCACAAACCTTTCATTTTACTGCAGATATATGTACTGCCGTTTTCTACATAAAAAGTGTAAATCTTGTATATCGCATCTATAAATGTTCCAAAGCTATAGTAGGTTCGCGGTTACAGAATTCTGATACGCAGGACTTAGACAAACGACGCCACTAGGGCGGGGAAATTGAGATCAAACCAATATGAAATTTATAAATCCCCAGGATGTATCCGCCGTCCCTTCCCTCACCACGGTGGGGAAAACATTGTCACATGGATCAAGTCTACCATGTTCATTATTTTGATTAAATTCGTGTTGTTTAGAATTAGTAATTTATTGATAGTGAAAATAGGACAACTGTACCTGATTCATGGCATATAATACGTTGAAAATAAATTCTTCTGGTAGCAATATTCTAGGTTCATTCAGCATATCCATTTGGTGGTGTGTTTTCCTAATCTGTACTGATTTTTTTTGTTTTTTACATGGAAATTAAACAGTGACTGTTGATTCATGTTGGCGTTTTGTCAATTAAAAACAATACTTGTAGATTTTTGTGTTGGTACGGCGTAAATTTGATTTTTATAATAAATGGTATTTTTATAACTTAAAATTGTGTATTTAATTGAAATGTATTAAATTATTATTATTATATTATTTTTATTATTATTGAAATTATTATCATTATTATAAACATTATTTTTATAATTATAATTATTATTATTATTATTATCATTATTGTTATTAATATTATTGTAAGTATAATTAATATGTTTACAGTAAAAGCCATGTCTGACGACCACCGTAATTTATCAAAGAAACTATATGACATTCTGGAATATGTCGGTGGATCTGAGGCAATGCGGAAGTTACATCAGACTACAGCGACTACTGTGGAGATAATTGCTACGATGCAGTTTCATCTCAATCAGGAGTCCACGTTTATATTCGGTAGTCTCTGGGAAGGAACAACCACACCGGGCCTTCACTCAGATACAGATTGTTTATTATGTATGGATGTTTGTCCTGTGATAGAGAATATTGGTGACGCTGCTGATCACGCTCTATCATTCATCATGGTCCGTGATGATCACACACAACCAGGATATGTAAAACTTCAGGTGGTTGGTATTGGAATATCCTTTACAATATATAATACGGATATTAATATTCTTGTTGATTCTGACTGTACCGGAAGAATATGCTTTAAACATTTGTCTCAATGTGGTGACGAAACTGATGGTAGAAAGTTTGAGAGAAATGGCCCGGCAGATACTGATATACGTTCACGGTTTGATCATGTCTTTGCATACAGATGTGCATCAGTACCGGAATATGCCAGTGAGTGGATAAGACGACCACGATTATATGGTTGGCCATCGAGACATATGATTGATCAAATGAAAGCGTCTGGATGTTTTGTTGTAGGGGTAGGACATCCGGCCAGTGTTGAGAAACATATTGAATGGAGAGTATCGTTCTCTCTACAGGAGAGACAACTCGTGTTTAGTTTTAATACTGTACAACACAAGTGTTACATTCTCTTAAAAATGATCAAAAAGGATTTGATAGAACGCGAGCTAGGAAAATCGATAAGCTCTTATCATTGCAAAACATGTATGTTTCATGTGATAGAGAATACACCAGTCAGCATATGGAGGCCAGAAAACTTACTTTCATGTGTACGTCTGTGTTTATCCGTTATGCTCAAATTTGTGGAAAACGGATTTTGCCCAAATTACTTCATTCAAGAAGAAAACATGTTTGACAGAGATGTCCATAGAATCGTTAAGCAACGCTTGATGGAACTTCTACGATCATTAATTGTAAACGGTCGTCTGTTTTTGTTAGGTATCGAATGTGACCAGATTGGAGACATATTACTGGATCAGGCTAACTTTTACCTTGTTTTTAAAGCTAGTATAGAACATAGTAAATATCTTAGATCGTTGATCGTTTGTGTCCAATCATACCTTAGATACATTGTCAACAGAGCGATGAAAGAAAACGACTTGTTATCTAACTACTGTTGTTATTCAGCGCTGGTACAAAGTGTGACGTCTGGTACGTACTTTAAGGATCATAATGAACAACAAACCAGAGATGTGTGTCCGTACCTAATCTCATATCTACATTACAGATTAGCACAACAACTTATTTCCCTCGTACTTAGATCCCCGTATAATGCGTTGACACGTGATCAGGTACTCAGGAGTTATCATCATTTCCTGGACGGATGTGGATGTGACATGACGTCATCACCACTTGTGTTTGCGTCTGTCCTGTACAAATTTGGATTATATGACAGGTGCGAGCGTCTGCTGGACCAGATAACTGCAAAGTTACAACCTGATCTACCTACTGTGTGTTCGTGTACCATTAACAAATGTGGTATATCTTTAAATAAAATACCAGCTGGATATGCACCGTCGTCTCTTTCATTCACAGCGTCGTGTGTCGTGTTCCTTCCATCAGAGTCGACGCTAGCCCCGCCCCCACTCCAGTACGAGATGTATAGATCAGTGGGCACACCTCCAGGATCACGTGATGAGGAAGACGACTTCTGGTATGACTTTGCTGTAGTGGACGGCATAGTCTACCTCCATGTTCTAAAGTGTCTCGTTTATTCAAGCCTGAATAAGTTAATACACAAGCGTGTCGCCATTGGTAACCTGAGATGGGTTATTCAGAATGAGGCCAATCTTGGACATCGAGAAACAGGATATAACGTACTTGGATGGCTTTACGTACAAGAAAATCGTGTCCCGGAAGCTGTTCAGTGTTTGCTGGAGTCATGGAGAATAAAGCCGCAACACAACGCAGCAAAATGGCATATCTTGAGTCTGCTGTACGATTTAAATGGGAACCAGAGATAAAGCATAACAAGCTCGGACATCGTAAAACAGGATACCATTTATAATCTTGTTTTCTAGACGCTGTTATGTGTTTAAATGAGGCGCCGCGAGTGAATCAATGGCACATATCAGAGAAAAACATGACATTAGAACTAGTGTTGATAGAAAATTCATTTTATAACTATGTTCCCGGCACTGTTGGAACAGATCTAGAAAATTATGGACAAAATATGCGTCTGTATCAATTAATTACATGTGTTGGTTAACTTGATATAGACATTCTATAAATTACGTAGCCCGTTTTTACATGTACGCCACATTGCTTAGGGCTGTCCCATAATTTACTTTTAGAAATGCAGTTGGTGAGCGTCAATATTATCTTTGTGGTATAGATTTGGAACAATATCGAACAAAACTTTAATGTTTGTAAGATAATACACGAACATTTTTAACAAACTTTTTATAATCATTTTCAACATTGTCTTAAAAAATGTTGTTAAATGATATAAGATTTATTTATTTTAAAATCAGTAAATATTCAGAACATTGTTCAATAATTTTTAAACATGATTTAATATAAAGAATATTACTGAAATAGAAGGTGAATTATCTAAAATCACATAAAGCTGATGTATAAGCCATATACGTGTTTTGAATAATAAGTCTTAAAATATTTACACTATATTTAAAAAATTTTTTTATTTTTTTGTGTATTATTTTGCAGACGATAAAAACATATTTCCGTTCCATTTGTATAATAACAATTGTTTATGAAATAAAAACAGTAAAACGGAAATTGTGCAATAGTTTTATGCTGGAATTGTACTAATATGATACATTATTTCCATTAACCTATTATGTTTTAATTTATTTTATTTTACTTCAATAGCGAAACAAGTTATTACAACTTAAATAAATCACGCTCGAAGACTTCCTAGGTAGAACCCAACATCACGGACTGGTTCACTCTACTTCCGGTTCGGAGAAAGTGAACACTCCTGCATTTAACTACCATTTTCTTTATTTTGTTACGGAGTAAATGGATTCCTGGTTGCCAGCTCGGTGCCAATCTAACATTGATTGCCGGGTATAATACGCATTCCCTAATGCAGTTCAAATCTGCGAATATTATAGAGGAATTCCGATTGCGTATCAACAATAAACGAAGACACCCACGCTCAGTCCCATTCTGGCAGGTATTTCCTGCATCAGAATTTAACATTGGTTTTCATATATGTATGGTATAATAATGTTTGTTCAGGCTTCAATGTTTATTTATGCACGGAAAGTGTTTACGCAAGGCTGCGCTAACCTCTATTTTGAACACCCGGTTGTAACCAATAAAAATCATACGGGCTGAACTTTCGGCCCAAATATTGACATTTTTAAATAAACGACATTTTTTTATTTAAGTATTTTTTTAAAAAAAGACAAACGTTAAAACTTTTTAAAAACGTCCTAAGCAATTAATACGTGCATCAAATAGTATAATGTGCTCCAACGGAAATGGACGCCAATTGCAGCAGGAGTCACAGTCAAAGTACGTAGATTGGCTACTGTATGCAGGTTGAGATGGAACCAGTACTACGCATATTTAAAAAGGTGTGTAACTCATGGACACCACACATACATGTAGCCATGGAAGAGAATCGAACCCACGACTCAATGACACCACACATAGCCGTGGGAGACGATCGAACCCACGACTCAAGGACACCACACAAAGCCGTGGGAGACGATCGAACCCACGACTCAAGGACACCACACATAGCCATGGAAGAGAATCGAATCCACGACTCAACGACACCACACATAGCCGTGGGAGACGATCGAACCCACGACTCAAGGACACCACACATAGCCGTGGGAGACGATCGAACCCATGACTCAATGACACCACACATAGCCGTGAGAGACGATCGAACCCACGACTCAAGGACACCACACATAGCCATGGAAGAGAATCGAACCCACGACTCAAGGACACCACACATAGCCGTGGGAGACGATCGGACCAACGACTCAAGGACACCACACATAGCCGTGGGAGACGATCGAAAACATGACACTAGGACACCACACATAGCCATGGAAGAGAATCGAACCCACGACTAAAGGACACCACACATAGCGATGGGAGACGATCGAACCCACGACTAAAGGACACCACACATAGCGATGGGAGACGATCGAACCCACGACTCAAGGACACCACACATAGCCGTGGGAGACGATCGAACCCACGAGTTTCCGATGCTGGGTTTAATGCTCGATCACTAAATCATATGCGTTTCACAATAATGATTAAAGTAAAGACGTCTAAACTATGTATGAGATATTAATATACAGAAGGGAGATTACTCGAATTATTATATTGACAGCCATAGTGTTCATTATTTCCCATGTATTTGTAAAGTATATGAAACTGTACTGTGGTGACGTTTAGTTTAAAGTTAATATAAAACATGTGAATCATCATTTACAACTAAAATACGAATTCTTATGAATTTCAAATACGCCACGATACTGTTCGCACATTTCTTAATGACATTCACATTGTCATTTATATAGCACACATGTATTACTTGACGACGTTCACCTCGTCATTTATATAACACACATATATCGCTTGACGACGTTCACCTTGTCATTTATATACCACACATGTACCGCTTGACGACGTTCACCTCGTCATTTATATAGCACACATGTACCACTTGACGACGTTCACCTCGTCATTTATGAAGTACACATGTACCGCTTGACGACGTTCACCTAGTCAATTATATAGCAAACATGTACCGCTTGACGACGTTCACCTCGTCATTTATATAGCACACATGTATCGCTTGACGACGTTCACCTCGTCATTTATATAGCACACATGTATCGTTTGACAACGTTCACCTCGTCATTTATATACCACACATGTACCACTTGACGACGTTCACCTCGTCATTTATATAGCACACATGTACCACTTGACGACGTTCACCTCGTCATTTATGTAGTACACATGTACCGCTTGACGACGTTCACCTCGTCATTTATATAACACACATGTATCGCTTGACGACGTTCAACTCGTCATTTATATACCACACATGTACCACTTGACGACGTTCACCTCGTCATTTATATAGCACACATGTACCGCTTGACGACGATCACCTCGTCATTTATGTAGTACACATGTATCGCTTGACGATGTTCACCTAGTCAATTATATAGCACACATGTACCGCTTGACGACGTTCACCTCGTCATTTATATAGCACACATGTATCACTTGACAACGTTCACCTCGTCATTTATATAGCACACATGTATCGCTTGACAACGTTCACTTCGTCATTTATATAGCACACATGTATCGCTTGATGACGTTCATCTCGTCATTTATATAGCACACATGTATCGCTTGACAACGTTCACCTCGTCATTTATATAGCACACATGTATCGCTTGACAACGTTCACCTCGTCATTTATATAGCACACATGTATCCCTTGATGACGTTCATCTCGTCATTTATATGGCACACATGTACCGCTTGACGACGTTCACCTCGTCATATAGCACACATGTACCGCTTGACGACGTTCACCTCGTCATTTATATACCACACATGTATTCCTTGACGACGTTCACATCGTCATTTATATAGCACACATGTATCGTTTGACGACGTTCACCTCATCATTTATATAACACACATGTATCGCTTGACGATGTTCACCTCGTCATTTATATAGCACACATGTATCGCTTGACGACGTTCACCTCGTTATTTATATACCACACATGTACCGCTTGACGACATTTACCTCGTCATTTATATAACACACATGTATTGCTTGACGACGTTCACTTCGTCATTTATATGCGATTTGTATGCCACACATGTATTGCTTGACGGCGTTCACATTGCCATTTATATAGCACACATGTATTGCTTGACAACGTTCACCTCGTCATTTATATACCACACATGTATTGCTTGACGACGTTCACCTCGTCATTTATATACCACACATGTATTGCTTGACGACGTTCACCTCGTCATTTATATACCACACATCTATTGCTCGATGATGTTCACCTCGTCATTTATATAGCACACATGTACCGCTTGACGACATCCACTTCGTCATTTATATAGCACACATGTATCGCTTGACGACATTCACCTCGTCTTTAATATAGCACACATGTTTCGCTTGACGACGTTCACTTCGTCATTTATATAGCACACATGTATTGTTTGACGACGTTCACATCGTCATTTATATAGTGCACATGAATTGCTTGACGACATCCACTTCGTCATTTATATAGCACACATGTTTTGCTTGACGACGTTCACCTCGTCATTTATATACCACACATGTATTGCTTGACCACGTTCACCTCGTCATTTATATAGCACTTATGTATTGTTTGACGACGTTCACCTCGTCATTTATATACCACACATGTTTTGCTTGACGACGTTCACCTCGTCATTTATATCGCACACATGTATTGCTTGACCATGTTCACCTCGTCATTTATATACCACACATGTATTTTTTGACGACGTTCACCTCGTCATTTATATGGTACACATGTATTGTTTGACGACGTTCCCCTCGTCATTTATATACCACACATGTATTGTTTGACGACGTTCACCTCGTCATTTATATAGTACACATGTATTGCTTGACGACGTTCACCTCGTCATTTATATGCCACACATGTATTGTTTGACGACTTACACCTCGTCATTTATATGGTACACATGTATTGTTTGACGTACACCTCGTTATTTATATGCCACACATGTATTGCTTGACAACGTTCACCTCGTCATTTATATAGCACACATGTATTGCTTGACGACGTTCACCTCGTCATTTATATAGCACACATGTATCACTTGACGACATTCACTTTGTCATTGATATAGCAAACATGTATCGCTTGACGACGTTCACCTCGTCATTTATATAGCACACGTGTATCACTTGACGACATTCACTTTGTCATTGATATAGCAAACATGTATCGCTTGACGACGTTCACCTCGTCATTTATATAGCACACGTGTATCACTTGACGACGTTCACCTCGTCATTTATATACCACACATGTATTGTTTGACGACGTTCAGCTCGTCATTTATATAGCACACATGTATTGCTTGACGACATCCACTTCGTCATTTATATACCACACATGTATTGCTTGACGACGTTCACCTCGTTATTTATATGCCACACATGTATTGCTTGACGACGTTCACCTCGTCATTTATATGCCAAACATGTATTGCTTGACTACGTTCACATCGTCATATATATGCCATTTATATGACACACATGTATTGTTTGACGACGTATACCTCGTCATTGATATGGTACACGTTTATTGCTTGACGACGTTCACCTCGTCATTTATATAGCACACATGTATCACTTGACGACATTCACCTTGTCATTTATATACCACACATGTATCGCTTGACGACGTTCACCTCGTCATTTATGTAGCACACATGTATTGTTTGACGACGTTCACCTCGTCATTTATATAGCACACATGTATTGCTTAACGACGTTCACCACGTCGTTTATATAGTACACATGTATCGTTTGACGACGTTCACCTCGTCATTTATATAGCACACATGTATTGCTTGACGACGTTCACCTCGTCATTTATATACCACACATGTATTGCTTAACGACGTTCACCTCGTTGTTTATATACCACACATGTATTGCTTGACGACGTTCACCTCGTCATTTATAAACAGCACATGTATTGCTTGACGACGTTCACCTCGTCATTTATATAGCATACATGTATTGCTTGACGACGTTCACCTCGTCATTTATATACCACACATGTATTGCTTGACGACGTTCACCTCGTCATTTATATAGCACACATGTATTGCTTGACGACGTTCACCTCGTCATTTATATACCGCACATGTATTGCTTGACGACGTACACCTCGTCATTCATAAAGCACACATTTATTGCTTAACGACGTTCACCTCGTCATTTATATACCACACATGTATTGCTTGACGACGTTCACATAGTCATTGAAATATCACACATGTATTGCTTGACGACGTTCAACTCGTCATTTATATAGCACATATTTATTACTTGACAACGTTCACCTCGTCATTTATATAGCACACATGTATTGCTTGACGACGTTCACCTCGTCATTTATATACCACACATGTATTGCTTGACGACGTTCACCTCGTTATTTATATACCACACATGTATTGCTTGACAACGTTCACCTCGTCATTTATATACCACACATGTATTGCTTGACAACGTTCACCTCGTCATTTATATACCACACATATATTGCTTGACGATGTTCACTTCGTCATTTATATGCCATACATGTATTTCTTGACGACGTTCACCTCGTCATTTATATACCACACATGTATTGCTTGACAACGTTCACCTCGTCATTTATATAGCACACATGTATTGCTTGACGACGTTCACTTCGTCATTTATATACCACACATATATCGCTTGATGACGTTCATCTCGTCATTTATATAGCACACATGTACCGCTTGACGACGTTCACCTCGTCATTTATATAGTACACATGTATCGCTTGACGACGTTCACTTTGTCATTTATATACCACACATGTATCGCTTGACGACGTTCACCTCGTCATTATATATACAGCACATGTATTGCTTGACGACGTTCACCTTGTCATTCAAATATCATACATGTATTGTTTGACGACGTTCACCTCCTCATTTATATACCACACATGTATCGCTTGACGACGTTCACCTCGTCATTTATATACAGCACATGTATTGCTTGACGACGTTCACCTTATCATTCAAATATCATACATGTATTGCTTGACGACGTTCACCTCCTCATTTATATACCACACATGTATCGCTTGACGACGTTCACCTCGTCATTTATATAGCACACATGTATTGCTTGACGACGTTCATCTCGTCATTTATATAGAACACATGTATTGCTTGACGACGTTCGACATTCACCTCGTCATTTATATACCATACATGTATTGTTTGATGACGTTCACCTCGTTATTCATATATCACACATGTATCAGTGACGTCATGAAGTTGTGACGTATGCATAACAAGTTTTTCATGAGAGACGTTTTTATTACAAAATATTTAATTTCCAATTCACTTTCTATTTGATCTACTTAAAAATAGCATAATAATATTCGACTTAAAAATCCGCTTATATAGATATTAGTATGGCCCTGAAGGAATACATGTTAACAAGAAAATGGCCGGAAACATCAATCAGGGATGAGGGCATCCAGGAACATCGTGATTATACTCTGAATGCGGAAAGAGCAATTAGCAAGAAGTAACTTGCGACTGATCGGATAAAGATAGAAATCGTACAAACAGGTCGTGATATCAAAATAATTCTTAATACGGGAGTGTTGAACTGTTGATACATGCAGCCGATATGTGTTATACATCTGAAACCATGATGAACAATTGTAAGAGAATCCCTATAAAGGACTATAAAGAACGTCATGTTGGAACAAAATTTAATGTTTCTGAAGGGAAGAAATCTTCGTACACTTTCAAGTTATACAATACCACCAGCTCCTGTCTGATCAATGGTTAGTTCGTTGAACTGTTCGTGAATTCTCATTTACCGGAAATTGTTGAAATTATTAAAACGAAACTGGTTAACAAGAGCTTGACTACTGACGACGTAAATTAAGCCTTTCGTCAGATGTTACAACACTCTATAAATGAACAAACAGAAGACATCTCCGAATCGCAGAATTTACAGCATATTGAATATATGGACATTGGCGATAATCATGCTGACCAAATCGTTATGGTTGATCAAGAAGTCACTTTTAGAAAATCACATGTTGAAGAATAGTCGAAATCCCCTGATTCCAACACTGGCACCGACGATGATCTGAAAAACATTTTGGCTAAAATACATGCTGAAATTATACAAGTGAAAACCACATTGTTTGGGCACATTGAATACACAAAACCGAATTTTTTCTCAAATCCGCGATGAAATTTGCAGCGTCAAAATACAATCAACCGTCACAGGAGGTCAATTTGAAGTAAAATACAAGACACAAACCATCGGTGATAGTGTACAGAAATGTAGTGACATTATCAAACAACGCCTAATGGCCATATCTGATGCATTGAAATGCATACAGAAATCACGATAATCTCCATCTCAGCCTATAAATGATACTTTACCAACAGAAACCCAAAACATCCAGAATATAAATGATCCATGTCTTGAAACACCAAACAGTGAAATCAAAAATGGTCGAAGCAAGACCTTGATCATCGGGGATTCTATGCTTAAAGAAATTCAAAAGCGCGGATTCCAAGACACGATGGCGATTTCAATATCAGGCGGAAAACACGCGATATATGCACACGGCTAAATCGACTCGATGCGGCTGAATATGACAACATAGTGATATATGTCGGCGGTAATGATGCGGCTGCCGGTACGCATGTATCTGATGTTTATGATTGTTTGGTGAAAACCATTTACGATTTGCGAAGAAACAATGCACTGTTTACTTGTGTTTGTTATGTCATAGGGGTGACATAGACGTAACCTAAACAAACACCATGCTAAAACATATTTGCCAGGAGACCTGCTACAAACCAATTGATCTATACAAATCATTCATTTACGGTGACGGAAGTGTAACAGCGAACCTTTATATGAAGGATAAGGTTTATTCAAACAAGCGAGATTTCAGCGCTCTAGTCAGAGCTATAGACACAATGCTGGCTATTATAAAGTTCAGGCAGATCAGCGATAGCTATGAGAGTCCAAAAATCGTCAAGTAGAATTGGTGCTTAAATTGCCCCATGAGCAACCATTCAAATCTGGAATGTGGTAGACAACCTTCGAAATGGTGCACGAATTATCATATGTCTAACTGCACAATCGAGAACTATGATTTCGGATGGCTTAACGGTTCTGCATGCAAGAGACGATCACCAGATAGACGGCAACAACAATAGGAATGTGCTGACAAACACATTTCGATGAAAAATTCATACGAATATTTAATGCATTTATGCACGTAATGTGAGGAGGTAGAATGTTCTTCTGATTATATTATACAAATTTCACCGGGAAAAGATCACTATGTTAAAATTATTTCTCTGTTGTTTACACGTAACAGTCACGATATAAACTTACATATAACTTAGAAAAAATAGCTTTTTACGCAAAAACTAAATTGTACTTAAAATAAACTAATACTATAATAAACAATTCTGAGTGTAATTTATTGCCGTGCATATTGGTTTATATAAAAAGGAAAATACCATCAGGAGAATCATTAATTCTAATGATCAAAAATATAATTTCAGTGAAACTTATTCAATACTGCACACAAAATAATGAACTGCATCTCATATATAATATCAACATTCTATTACAATGCGATACCTCATAATAAATGTATAAGTAAGTCATACAAACCAATTCAAAGTACAAATGTTCATGATATTTTATCTTTTACCTGTAATTCATATAATGAATCAAACAAAATGGTTCCATTTTCCTACAAAGATTATTGCTTACATGTCGCCAACCTTAATATACAACACATCTTACCAAAATAAAATGAAATAAAACAACACCTGAATCAACCATTTTCTATTGGTATATTAAGTTTATGCGAAACTTTATGGGAAAAACTGAGGATCCGACGTTACCTACAAATAAAACATTTTCACTTTGAGCGCAAAGATCGTAGATACAAAACTGGAGGTGGGATCCTTATATATATATATATATATATATATATATATATATATATATATGTATCACACAAATTTCCTACGTAAGGCGTCTTGATCTTGAAACTGAAAACATGGAATCAGTGTGGTTACAAATAAACCTATGTAGAAATAAACCATTCTTAATTAATTTTGTTTACAGACCTCCGAATTCTCCCATATATTGGATAGATAAATATGAACATGAATTTGACATGGCCGATTATAAAAATGGTGAAATACATGCACTTGGAGACTATAACATAAATTACTTTCCTAAATGAGACAAACACATACAAAAGTACACAATGGAATAGCTTTCTGTTAAAATTTAGACTTTCACAACTTATTAATTTACCGACAAGAATAGACAAAAATAGTTCTACAATTATTGATTATATATATACAACGAGACTGACATTATAATTGATAATACAGTTCCAAATTGCGTTGTCAGTGATCACTATCTAGTAACACTAGATCAACATGTTCAATCCAATGCCATAGAGACAAAAATAATCATGATTCAATATCGTACAGGTCCTTCTCAAAATTTAACAGAACATCTTTTCAAGAAGATCTGGCAAAATCCTCACTAGGGGTAGTTGAAACGATCTCAAATCCTAACTTATCTTTAAATATGTTTTATAATATTTTGAACAGCATTCTAATGAGGCTTGGTTCAAAGAAAAAAGAATAAAACATGAATAAAAAAGGAATAAAAACCGCAATGGTTCACAAATGAAATTAAAGAGGCAAAACACCACAGAGACTATATACACAAACATAAAAAAATTGATGATTTACATCAATATTTTAACGAACGTCTAACGTATAAAATATTTGATATAGAGAAAATCACGCCTTTTAAGGTAAAGAAAATTATAGATAAACTTGATATATCAAAATCAACAGGCCTGGACGGCATATGAACTAAAATATTACGAAACTGTGGTGACCACATTACATCTGTAATAGTATCGATAATAAACAATAGTATTGTGAGTGGAGTATTTTCAGATCTTTTAATCTAGTTGATCATGAAATCTTACTTTACAAATTGAAACTTTCTCATTTTACTGATAGAACATTAAATCTTTCCAAATCGTATTTGTCCAATCGAACACAAATGGTTAAGGTGAAAAATATGTATTCACAGAAAATGATTGTGAAAGCTGGTGTTCCACAAGGATCTATTCTTGGGCCACTTTTGTTTCTTATATATATAAATGACATGCCAATCATAACAAATGACAAATGAGGACAAATGATATTGACCTCTATGCGGATGATTCCACTGTATATGAAGTTTATCAATAATTGAATCTATATTACAAAACAGATTGAAAATTATTGATGGTTAGTGCAAACCTAATAACATGGCACTACATCCCGGAAAATCAAAATGTATGATATTATTTATAAATTATAAAACGAAACATGCAATGAATATTAAATTGCAAATGGGTAACACTTCAACTGAAAATGTAACAGGACAGACTATATTAGGTGTATATGTTGACAATAACCTAACTTGGCACAACCATGTAAAAAAATGTTGTTAACAAAATCAATTCGAAAATAGCACTTTTGCGACGAATTTTGTATTTCCTTTCCCCTTATATGAAAATACATTATTATAAGGCATACATAATGTCTACCATCGATTACTGCAATATCATTTGGGGACTTACTTCCCAAACTGACACAAATAAGATACTTAAAATACAAAAAAGAGCTGCAAGGATAATCATGCAACGTAAAAGTTCGGATAACTTACTTAATAAATTAAAGTGGCTGTCATTTGAAAACAGATGTTATTACCACTTAAGTTTATTGATATATAAAGCTATCAATGAATTTACACCTGATTAAATCACCAATATTTTGTCATTTGCAAATAATTTTTTTTTTTTTTTTTTTTTGTAACTTTTATTTCAATTTAGTTGTACAAAAACAGAAATATTGATACAAAATAGTTCATGACAATTATATATACATTTAGAAATTTCTAATAGCCATTGAGTGTCTCACTGTCTGTGGGAAATGAATGAGTAACAAACAGTGCCCAGGTAAATCCAGATAGTTTGTTTGTGTAGTTTAAATCTCAAGGGCTGTATTATCGTGTTTAATAAAAATGTTCAAACCGAAATTCCCCCCCAAACAATTTAATTTCAGTTTCTCTTTTAATTATTATTTGAAATACTTCACAGTTAATTTATCACATACAGTCCTAACACCTCTGTACGTAATGATAAAATATAACTTGCAACATAATCAGTAAGTGTGATGTTTTAGCATTTAAAAGTATCGCTGAGGAAACTATCAAAATATGTTAAATTAGTGAAACCGGGGTCAACAACTCAATGGCTACCAGACATTAAGATAACTTGTACATATATGCATTTGTAGACATGCAGAACAATATACATGTAATTGAAATCAATTTTCACAATTTAATATAAAGAAGTTAGTTATATAGTGGAATATCATTAAACATTTGGCCGGTTAATCATTTGTATTAGAGATATTTTGAAACAATAAGTGTATAAGCTTAAGTTCTGCAAATTCCTGAGAAAATACTACACAACTTAAAAAGTGCAAAATTTCATCTACAAATCTTTAATAAGTACTCATCCAGTCTAACAAACATCGATGAGAGTCAACTTTGTAACGTTATCAAAATGCTTTTCACTTGTTGTAACGTATACACTAAAAAGCAACAATACATGTTAAATTGAATGTTGGAGTTCATTTATTTATGATTGATGAATGCATAAAAAAAACCAATCCAATTGTCATAAAACAATCCGCTTTGAATCTTTTATCTGACTTTGTAAACTTATTATTTTGAGAAGAAAGTAATGCTTTATTGATGTATATAACATTAAATAATTATTCTTATTGCAGGTCTAGTCTTGATAATGAGCAGTTAAATATTATAGTTGATTGGAGAAAAGAAAAAAAAGGAAAAAATAAAAACACTCTGGGGAGGGGATGGGGATTGATATAATTAATTATCTACAAAATATATATGTATTTGTAATCAAACAAATGTGTCTAAATTAAAACTGAAAGAGTAACATGAAAAATGTTTCAAATTTGTATCAAGATATAAGTGGCTTATAGTCATTCCAAATAATATCAAAAGTGTGTATTTTACAATTTATTGTTGCAAGATACCGTTCTGTATTATACAGATTTATAATATGTTTTTTAAAGTTGTCAAGTGTAGGTTTAACTGTTTTAAGTTTCTGGGTGTAAATAAATTTCTTTGCAATTAATATTATTTTATTCAAAACTTTGTCAAAAATTTTATTTCCGAACATAATGTCTGTATTTGTCCAATTTAAATTAGTGCCTATACATTTTTCACGAATATGGTTCATCAAACAGGAGATAAATTGTTTAGAAATGTCACATTCGATAAAAATATGTTTAATTGTTTCTATTTCTCTGTTGCATAAACTGCAAATATCAGAATCCTTTATTTTCATTTTTTTAAGAAGCGAATTGGTTCCTAATATTTGGTGGTTTATTCTGTACTGAAACCATTGTAAGTTTGTGTCATTTGTTATGTTAAATGGAAGGCAGTAAAATTTAGTTTCAACGAAATTGGTTCTTATATCCAAATCATTTTCCCATTTTGCAGCGGATTGAGGGATTATATTTTCTTGTATACAAGACTGATAAATTGCCCTACATCCTTTTGTATCTTTCATAATTATTGATATTGATAAAGGGCATGTAGGTGCCCCTCCATTACTAGCTAAATGAACAATAGAAAGTTTAAATAAGTACCTTTTAACAGATGCTAGCAATCCTTCATATTCTATGAAGTTTGTATTTATGTTGTACCTATTAATAAAATCAGTCAATGAGTAAAAATTACCATTTGCGTTCATAATATCATTTATCAATAAAACACCCTTAGAGAACCAATGGTTATAAAATATACTTGTGCCTCCGACCTTAATGTTTGGGTTAAACCAAATTGGAATTTTTTGAAATGTGTACCAATTTGCAGGCTTTAGTAGGTTTGAATATGTTTGATAACTTCTAAAAATATCTTTCCAGAAGGGATTATGTATTCTGTTTATGTGTCTACTAATAAAATCTGGGCCATATGCGCCAACATTTGACATGAATGGGTACATGGAGTTAAATATATCTAGATATTTTTTATTTGAGTTTAAAAGGCGTCTTATCCATGTGAGTTTTAATGAGTTAATAAAAAGGTCTATATCAAACATTTTGAGGCCCCCTTTTATGTAAGGGTTGCAAATTGTAGTTCTTTTCACCTTATCCGGTTTATCATTCCAAATAAATTTAAAAAATAAGCTTTTAATCTCTTTAATTTTATCAGAGTTAGGGTTTGGTAGAGCTAAGATAAGATGATTAATTTTTGATATGGCTAAACTTTTTAAGATTGTTATTTTACCAATTGGTGTTAATATTCGTTTTGACCAATGGATAAGAAGTTGTTTTATATCATGTATTTTATCATCAAAGTTCACATTAATCATTTTATCTAAATCTACTGAAAATCGAATACCAAGGACAGTAAATTCATTGTCCCAAGAAAGATTATATTCTTCACATAACTTAATATTACTATTTTTCCTTGAACCTATCCACACTGCCTTAGTTTTATCAACATTGATATTAAGGCCGGAGATTTCAGCATAGAATTTGAGTGTTTGCAAATAATGAAAAATATAATCTTCGATCCAAACAAAATAATGATCTTGTCCTGGTGAGACCTCGCACTAATTATTTAAAACAATCATTCAACTACAAAGCTGAACATTTGTGGAGAACAATTCCAATTGACATTAGAAAAAATAACAAATTATGCACTTTCAAACAAAATCTTAAAAAAAACATCTTTTACAAACACAAAGAAATATAAACTTCTCAGGGTCAAAGTAAACTGTATGCATAATAGTGTATCTGATCATTGTTTTTATTTATCTAATTTGATTGTATTATTTCGTCAAATAATTTACAATACTTTTATAATTAAAGTTAAATGTGTTTGCCTAGTTCATATTGATCAATATCAATTTAAACTTCTTGATTAATTATTATCTAAGCAATGATTCAGCAAGTAGGTATAATATTGACAATCGTTTTATTATTGTTTTATTATTGTTGTTGTTGAAGGCCATATTGAAAATAAGTTATATGTGGTATTAAATTATAGTATGTACTCTTAATATGTTACCTTCGAAAAATAAAGTTGTTATCATTATTATTATTATTATTATTATTATTATTATTATTATTGCTTGACGACTTTCACCTCATCATTCAAATATCACACACGTATTGCTTAACGATATAAACCTCGTCAGTCAAACATCGCCCTCGCACTGCTTGGTGACCATCGCCTCATTATTCGTACATTTTTTATGTTGAAACGTATCCATTGATATGCAACCAAAAAATTGTAGCCAACAATATGTCTGACCAAATCAGAATAAAATTGTCAGGTGGTTAATTGGTTAATTTGAAACGCCACAAAATGCATTGCAACTTTAAGCAGCGTATGTATTTTGTCGAAAGGCAATGGTCCGGCTCGAATGCATAACACCTATAATGATCGACGCTATATATAACCTTTAATGACTGTGTTTGACCTCGTCGTTTGATTATTTTGAAAAGGTATATTTTACGTCAATATTGTAATACCATGTATTTATGAATGTTCAATAAATTATTAAACATCTGGATTGTTAACATCATCTTATACACACGGGACATCTGGGGTGATCATATCTTCTTATTACACACGGGACACCGTATTGTTTACATCATCCTATTACACACGGAACATCTGGAATGTTAATATCTTCTTATTATGAACCGAATCAGCTATTTTGAAACTACGTCATTCTTTTTTTAGATGGAACCTACCATATTAGGGGTATTTGTAGTATGATAGCAGATCTATCTGTTACATAAACTATAAAATAAACTAGATATCAATATAAAGTGTATTGCACTATTTGTGCAATTTAATTTGCCATAATAGTAACAGAGTATACTGTTTTTAATTTGTTTTGTTTTTTAATTTTGTAAGTGTTGGTAGAAACCTCTTCTCTATATGCATTGCCTGTATACAGCGTCTCACCACACCCAAGTCAAAATCATCTAAAACAGTTCTGTCTGATCGTGGCTTCCGAGGAGCCTCCGATGCCGGTGCCGACTTGCTGCTGCGGATTACATCTGACGTAATATGTCCGTGCATATGAATAAAACATTGTAAGTAAATTCCTCCGGAACGTTATAAAAAATCGTTGTATTTTATTAATTATGTAGTTGTTATAACTGACAGTAGTATTACACCGTTGATATTATATATCAAGACACTCTGGTAATATTATGGCAAATTTACTGGAAAAAAAATCGACATAGATACGGTTCAAATTCGCGACATTTGGTTTAACAGTTCAAACATACGCTATCAGAACAGACAGTAGTACAACACACTTAATATTGATACATGTATCTACTTTATTTTACAGTTGATGTAACAGATAAATCTGCTATCATACTACAAACACCCCTAATATGGTAGGTTCCATCTAAAAATAGAATGACGTAGTTTCAAAATAGCTCATTCGGTTTATACACCCGGGTCACCTGGCTTGTTGGGACATCTGATTGTTTAAATCGTCCTACTACACACGAGACATCTGAGTGTTTATATATTATTATCACGAACGGGGCATCTGGGCTGTTTATATCGTCTGACAATGTATTACACACGGGACATCTGGATTGTTCATATCTTTCTATTACACACGGGGCATCTAGTTGTTTATATATTCTTATTACACACGGGACATCTGAGTGTTTATATATTAATATCACGAACGGGGCATCTGGACTGTTTATATCGTCTGACAATGTATTACACACGGGACATCTGGACTGTTTATATCGTCTGACAATGTATTGCACACGGGACATCTGGATTCTTCATATATTCCTATTACACACGGGGCATCTGATTGTTTAAATAATGAAAACAACAGATATTGTAGATATTTATTGTTACATGTATTAATGTATCCAATTTTATTACCGGTCTTTTCCCTACGATTTTGGAATTGGGATCTATTGGTCAACATATGGTGAGTCTGTATAGGTAGATTGAATAACTTATTCAGTATCATTTGAGTGCTTTTACATTTGCATTTGTACATCAATTTAGAAATCGCACTAGCGGAAACATACAGAAGAAGAACATAGTTCAGTGTCATGAGCGTAATAAAATAGTAATCTTAATAGATTTATGAAGATACATACTTGCGGTGTCAGATGTATCCTAAGATGTATCCTAAGAAATATATCATTAGCATGAATTCTCTGAACATGCTGAGGAAAAAATATGTTGTCTGGTGTGAAACAAGACAGAATCATCAAATTCGAATCCCACTTGCAGATACATGCCAAAGAAAAATCATTTGATTGTTAGGTGTGTAATACAATATTAAGCGTGTGATCAATTATCCAAAGTCTTACACGTATTTGTGTATCAGATGTTTCGTAAAGAAGGTATAAAGTAATCAATTTCAAACAAACACACGTGGTTGCATACCGGAGGTAAGACATTATAGAGCCAATACCAATATTGTCGTCGTATCTAAAAAGGAGTATATCAGGAAAAAAGCTATAAATGTCTTAAAAATAAAATGGATAAAAAGCACCTCATTATCATAAATAAATAAAAATCGAATGTGTTATTATCAAATCCACCGATGTTTTTGTTACGTGTTGCAAACTTCAAACGAAATCACCATTCTACTAATAGACAGCACTTATATATTGCTTGACGATCTTCACAAAGTCAGTCGGGCTCTTTCTAAGATGAAACAATTTTTAAGATTTCACATAGTCATTCGGACTCTTTCTAAGATGAGACATGTTTTACATCGTGTAAACCTATATTACTGATCAAATTAATATGAAACACATGATACGTCACAGAATATGTTGCAACTTTAAGCAGGAAATCTATTTTAGAATAATCTAGGCGTGTACCTTATGTAAGGAAACCCCTTTTCAAAATATGATTTCAGCGCCTATTGATGTCAGTGAATAGTGTAAATTGCTTAATAGAAATATTTTTTTCTTTAATTATACACGTGAGTTGTCCGGTTTGTTTCTGAACCGCCCGTATACTTCTTTCATACATACGTGATGTTTTCAGTGAAGAAACGCTATTCATGATATTTTATAAATAGAAGGGAAATAAATCGCCATTACATTGTAGATTGCTTTGCTACTAGAAATAATTGTTTTATCTCGACTATTCGGAGAAAAAAGAGAACTATTCTACTTACCCGAGCGTCGGCGTCTGCGTCGGTGTTACACCTTGGTTAAAGTTTTGCGTGAAAGTCCCAATATCAGTGACCATTGCCTGTATTGATTTGAAACTTTACACAATACTTCACAGTCATCAAACCTACTACTATAACTAAGTAAGATAATTATTGCATGCATATAATGCAAGTTATTGCCCTTGTTTGACTTGGTAATTCTGGTTAAAGCTTTGCGTTCAAGTACCATCAATTCTATATCACAACGACAGTTATAAGATCTACTCAATTTGTTTAGTTAGATATTTCTTGTTGCTTGAATATGTCATCAGTCTCAGTCAATTTTTTGTTTTTGTGACAAATATTGGAATATTCGAGCGCGCTGTCTTATCGACATCTCTAGTTATCAACCTAGTGGCAGCACGCTTATCTATAACGGTTAGTAAAAACGCTTTAAAATATAAATACGATTTCCATGGGATAATAAGGTTTCCATCAGAAAATAAGGTGTCCATGGAATAATAAGGTTTCCAAGGGATAATAAGGTTTCCATGGGATATATTCAGCTTTTTTCTTCATTTATGCCGGTGTTATGTGGGTTGTTCGGTTTCTTTCTGAACACACTGTACTTTTATTTCGTAAATACATACATCAATTAACGTACGCTTTTCATGACATTTTATATATAGAAAGGAAATAAATCGTCATTACAATGACGGACATTCCATTCATTACTTCCCATGTAATGGATGGGGAATGAGATGATCGGTTTCGGTCATTCTTTAGTTTAAGGTGATGACACGTTCTATCAATAGCATATGTAAGAGAGTTAATCATGTATCTATTATCAAAAGTAGCGTGCAAAACACTCGCTATGAATACCAACATAATAAAACAAGGTATAAAATAGATAAACAGCACATAAAACATCAACTGCAAATAAACTACAAATACCTTAGAATTTTATATGAGCCAAAAATATATTTCAATAGGAGTGTTGCAACCAAAACGCAATATCAATTCTAAAACATAAACATCACACACACACACACACACACCCACACACACACATACACTGCCTGACGATCTACAACTCGTCATTCTGACTCTTTCTATGATGAACCCACTTCAACAATACGTAACCAATATGTCGGACTATATCGATATAAAGTTCACGACAGGTGACACATATATTACTTTCCAAAGTGCATTACAATCTTAAACGTGGCTATTATTTAGTCTAACTTAGGCTATAAACATCTTTTAAATATCTCAATTTTTACATTTTGAACAGTCATTCTCCTAGTTATAATCGTAGCATACTATTTTAGTTTTTATAGTTTTAATTATTTGATATTGAAAGGTATTCGGTGTTTTATTATGCAGAGTTTAACACATTATGAATCTTTATTTGTTGCCACAACAACCATTTCAGAGATGGAGTAATAGCCCTATCTCACGGATATAATCATGTTTATGTAAACAGAGGATACCAACATTAGTGTTCAGAATTATTGCTTCAATGTTAGTTATATCTAAAATTCTAAATATACGCTCATGTTTAAGAAGATAATACATTGTTGAAAGAAGGTATTGAAAAAGTGTGATTGTTCAGTTATAAACAGTTAAATAAATATTATACAACCACGAAGTAGATGGAGATGGACAGTTGATTTATAACAATATTGTACATGCATGTATTTAACACTATTTTATGTTGCCTTTCATGTGTAAAATATTCCGTTTGTGTACTCTGTCTTAAATCTCGCACTCCCACTACGTCTCCTGCATCTGCATCAATGTAGTACATATTATCATATGAACTTTCTTATTACACTGGGGATCTTAATCATTTATCCCAATTACATGTGATTATGTGTATTTTCTTATTACACACCGGGGATCTAAACATTTATGCCTATTACATGTGAATATGTGTACTTTCTTATTACACACAGGGATTCTTAATCATTTATCACTATTACATGTGATTATGTGTACTGTGAAATTCTTAATCTTAATTATTTATCTATATTACATGTGATTATGTGTATTTGATATCACACACCGGGGATCTTAATTATTTATCTATATTACATGTGATTATGTGTATTTGTTATCACACACCGGGGATCTTAATCATTTATCCCTATTACATGTGATTCTGTGTATTTGATATCACACACCGGGGATCTTAATTATTTATCTATATTACATGTGATTATGTGTATTTGTTATCACACACCGGGGATCTTAATCATTTATCCCTATTACATGTGATTCTGTGTACTTTGTTATCACACACCGGGGATCTCAATCATTTATCCCTATTACATGTGATTCTGTGTACTTTCTTATCACACACCGGGGATCTTAATCATTTATCACTATTATATGTGATACTGTGTACTTTGTTATCACACACCGGAGTTCTCAATCATTTATCCCTATTACATGTGATTCTGTGTACTTTGTTATCACACACCGGGGATCTCAATCATTTATCCCTATTACATGTGATTCTGTGTACTTTGTTATCACACACCGGGGATCTCAATCATTTATCCCTATTACATGTGATTCTGTGTACTTTCACACACCGGGGATCTCAATCATTTATCCCTATTACATGTGATTATGTGTACTTTCTTATTACACTCCGGGGATCTCAATCATTTATCCCTTTTACATGTGATTCTGTGTACTTTGTTATCACATACCGGGGATCTCAATCATTTATCCCTATTACATGTGATTCTGTGTACTTTGTTATCACACACCGGAGATCTCAATAATTTATCCCTATTACATGTGATTCTGTGTACTTTGTTATCACACACCGGAGATCTCAATCATTTATCCCAATTACATGTGATTCTGTGTACTTTCTTATTACACACCGGGGATCTTAATCATTTATCACTATTACATGTATATACGTAGCTCATGTGGTTCCGGCTAAGAATAGAATCACTGTCAATCTCTGCAGAGGGGTAGGAATCCTCCTAATGGGTGTCATGTTCATTTTATCATTTTTTGTCATGTTCACTATTGTGGTTAAATTATCAATCTCTGTGTGGTTTCAGGGAGCCATATGAGTGATGGCAAGAATAGGACCACTGTGGCTCATGCAAGTCGTAAGAAGCGACAATTTGAGTAATACGATAGAATTTGCTGAAACTCTGCAGTTTTGTAGGTATCAAGGTTCTAGGTTCATTCTGCATATTCATTTGTTGGTGTGTTTTTGTTTAAATCTGTATGTTGATTTGTTGTTTTTGCACATGTAGAGTGAACCTGGAATCTTCCTTCCTGTTGGCGGCGAATAACCTATATTGTGTTGGTACGCCGTAAAACCTCATTCATTCATTCATGTATATACGTGCATGGTACTGTATATCTGAAATTATATGTGTGATTTATTTAAACACTAGGAACTCAAATCTGTCTTCTTCAGTAAATATCCACATGTGTTTCCAGGGAGATAATTAACTTATCCTTACAAACTCAATCAATTAAATTCCAGTATGTATTCACCTGTATTGACCGAGTGTTTATAAATGTGTCAATTTTGTATTACAAACTTACACTATTTGATAACCCTGTTCATTTCGTATCATACACTTGTTCCTGGTTTTAACAAATCTTCCCAACTTCTTTTCTTGAACTCAAATCTGAGGTGTTTTATAATGGATTGTGATTCCCTCTAATCTTGTTTATTATCAAAATATGGCAGACGTTCCAGACTGTTATTATTACGTAATGCAATTATTAATGTACTGACGCGCTAGAAGAGAAATACATGTACATAAAACTTGCCAATTAAAGCCACTGTTTATAATAAATTGTTGTTTTAATACATGTATAAACTAACTTTCACAAGTAGGTACAACTGCACTGCCTTGGAGTGTCATGTTTAACTAACATTTGTAACCTGTTCATAATTGTGGTTAAATTATCAACCCGGTGTGTTTTCTGACTGCCAGATACATTCATAAACGACCTTTCGCAAGTAAGCACAACTGTTCTGCAGTAGGTGTCATGTTCAACTATCATTTGTAATATGTTCATAACTGTGGTTAAAATATCAACCCAGTGAGCGTTCTCACTGCCAAATATATGTATAAATTACCTTTCCCAAGTAGGCCAAACTGTTGTGCCGCGGGTGTCATGTTCAACTATCTTTTTAAACCTGTTCATAATTATCGTTAAATTATTAACCCGTTGTGCAATATGACTGACAAATACATTTATAAAGGACCTTTCGCAAGTAAGCACATCTTTTCTGCCTCGGGGTGTTATATTTAACTATCACTTGTGACCTGTTCATAATTGTTGTTAAATTATCAACCTGTTGTGCGTTATGACTGCAAAATGCATTTATAAACTAGCTTTCGCAAGTAGGCACAACTGTTGTGCCGTGAGTGTCATGTTCAACTATCATTTGTGACCTGTTCATAATTGTTGTTAAATTATCAACCCGTTGTGCGTTATGACTGCCAAATGCATTTATAAACTAGCTTTCGCAAGTAGGCACAACTGTTGTGCCGTGAGTGTCATGTTCAACTATCATTTGTGACCTGTTCATAATTGTTGTTAAATTATCAACCCGTTGTGCGTTATGACTGCCAAATGCATTTATAAACTAGCTTTCGCAAGTAGGCACAACTGTTGTGCTGTAGGTGTCATTTTTAACTACCATTTGTGACCTGTTCATAATTGTTGTTAAATTATCAACCCGTTGTGCGTTATGACTGCCAAATGCATTTATAAACTAGCTTTCGCAAGTAGGCACAACTGTTGTGCTGTAGGTGTCATTTTTAACTACCATTTGTGACCTGTTCATAATTGTTGTTAAATTATCAACCTGTTGTGCGTTATGACTGCAAAATGCATTTATAAACTAGCTTTCGCAAGTAGGCACAACTGTTGTGCCGTGAGTGTCATGTTCAACTATCATTTGTGACCTGTTCATAATTGTTGTTAAATTATCAACCCGTTGTGCGTTATGACTGCCAAATGCATTTATAAACTAGCTTTCGCAAGTAGGCACAACTGTTGTGCTGTAGGTGTCATTTTTAACTACCATTTGTGACCTGTTCATAATTGTTGTTAAATTATCAACCCGTTGTGCGTTATGACTGCCAAATGCATTTATAAACTAGCTTTCGCAAGTAGGCACAACTGTTGTGCTGTAGGTGTCATTTTTAACTACCATTTGTGACCTGTTCATAATTGTTGTTAAATTATCAACCTGTTGTGCGTTATGACTGCCAAATGCATTTATAAACTAGCTTTCGCAAGTAGGCACATCTCTTCTGCCTCGGGGTGTTATATTGAACTATCATTTGTGACCTGTTCATTATTGTTGTTAAATTATCAACCCGTTGTGCGTTATGACTGCCAAATGCATTTATAAACTAGCTTTCGCAAGTAGGCACAACTGTTGTGCTGTAGGTGTCATTTTTAACTACCATTTGTGACCTGTTCATAATTGTTGTTAAATTGTCAACCCGTTGTGCGTTATGACTGCCAAATGCATTTATAAACGACCTTTCTCAGGTAGGCACATCTCTTCTGCCTCGGGGTGTCATGTTCAACTATCATTTGTGACCTGTTCATAATTGTGGTAAAATCATCAACCTGTTGTGCGTTCTGACTTTCAAATACATTTATAAACGACCTTTCGCAAGTAGGCACAACTGTTCTGCCGTGGGGTGTTATGTTCAACTATCATTTGTAACATGTTCATAATTGTGGTTGAATTATCAACCCTGTTTGTTTTCTGACTGCCAGATACATGTATAAACTAGCTTTCGTAATTAGGTACAACTATTCTGCCGTAGGGTGTTATGTTCAACTATTATTTGTAATATGTTTATAATTGTTGTTTAATCATCGACCTGCTGTACGTTCTGACTGCCAAATATATGTATAAACGACCTTTCGTAAGTAGGCACAACTGTTCTGCCGTGGGTGTCATGTTCAACTATCATTTGTAATATGTTCATAATTGTGGTTAAATCATCAACCTGCTGTTCGTTCTGACTGCCAAATACATGTTTAAACGACCTTTCGCAAGTAAGCACAACTGTTCTGCCGTGGGTGTCATGTTCAACTATCATTTGTAATATGTTCATAATTGTGGTTAAATCATCAACCTGCTGTGCGTTCTGACTGCCAAATACATGTATAAACGACCTTTCGCAAGTAGGCACAACTGTTCTGCCGTGGGTGTCATGTTCAACTATCATTTGTAATATGTTCATAATTGTGGTTAAATCATCAACCTGCTGTGCGTTCTGACTGCCAAATACATGTATAAACGACCTTTCGCAAGTAGGCACAACTGTTCTGCCGTGGGTGTCTTGTTTAACTATCATTTGTAACATGTTCTTAATTATGGTTAAAATATCAACCCCGTGTGTTTTCTGACTGCCACATACATATATAAACTAGCTTTCGTAAGTAGGTACAACTGTTCTGCCTTGAGGTGTCATGTTCAACTATCATTTGTAACATGTTCATAATTGTGGTTGAATCATCAACCTGGTGTGTTTTCTGACTGCCAAACACATGTAAGTAATAGCGAAAATATACAGCTTTAGTTCATACATGTGATGAGAGGCGGCACATTGAGAAGTGCATATTTGTTAAATTATGTAGATAACAAGGTTCTATTTTCATTATTCATTTGTTGTTTTTGTACACCGAGAGTTAGCCTGGATTATGCATTGGCGTCTTAAAATATTTACTTGTTATTATAAAGTAAAATACCAAATAATTTATCATTTTTTTAAAAAAAGAAATGCAAACAGATTATATGACTGGATGGCGTTTTGAGAGGCCATTGCGGTGAGTCAGAGATTGAACCCTCTACATCTGACTTAAAAGGACTAAGACGACTTTCTTGCCCAACCCATTTCTGAATAATAAAAAGGACTACAATTTGTAAGAAGGCTTTCTTGCCCAACCCATTTCTGAATAATAAAAAGGACTACAATTTGTAAGAAGACTTTCTTGCCCAACCCATTTCTGAATAATAAAAAGAAGTACAATTTCAATTCCAACACTCTATCTGCTACACGACTGCACGTTCTTCATTCACATTTATTTGAACTATTGATCATGAATAGATATGACACTATTCATACGTTTTTTATTTGAATGTGTTTTCTAGGCAAATTGACATATCAGTAACACTGAATAAATATGTCTGCGTTATTAACTATTTCCAAACATACGTATCAACCGAATACGCTAATTTGAAACTATTTCATTCTATGTTGAGATGGATCCTTCCGTATTAGAGGTGTTTGTAGTTTGATTACATATTGAAAGTGTAAAATAAACTAAATATCAATATTAGTGTGTTATATATTGTTCATTCCGATAGCGTCAATATTAAATGTTTGGACTGCCAACCCAAATGTCGTGAGTTCGAGCTGTATCTTCATTGGATTCTTTTTAAGCAATTTAATTTGCCATAACAGCATAGAAGTGTACTGTTAGAATTTATTTTATTATATATTGTGTTAACTATATTTTAATCATTTTATTTATTTTTGTCGTGGGATGTTTTTTATCTACATGTTTATACTTATTCCGTTATTATTATTATGTCAATATAAATATCCATTCCACAAATTTCAGCAAAGCTGATATCTAAGCCTGACTACGTCGTCACAACATTCACATTTTGAACGATATGTTGAATATTGAACTACTACAGCTGTGAAATCGTTAAACTTTAAATTAGCAGACATGCAGAGGCTGATTCCTGAAGGCGTAAAATCTATCACTTCAGAATATGTGAACGAGTCAACAAGATTGAGACAGCGTACTGGTTGAATGGTGTTGCAAAAAGGACGATGTCGAGCGTGTTGTTATCACTCTTGACTCCGACAACAATGACGTCAGCAACGACAATGACGAAGTCACCGACCCTGCATCTAATGGCGGAGAAACTACCGACACTGCTGATGAAAGTTGTTGAAAGAATATTTGTATTGACATGATAATATTAAATGACAAACGATATAGATAAAAAAACATCTCACGACAAAAATAAATAAATAAATAAATAAATAACACAAGATATAATAAAATAAATTTAAACAGTACACTTTGATACTTCTATGCCAAATTAAATCGCTAAATATTTTTAAAGTAGACACGGTTCGAACTAGCGACATTTGAGTTGACAGTCCAAACCGTTTCCATTGACGCTATCGGAACTGACAGTAGTATAACACACTTACTATTGATATCTAGTTTATTTTCTAATTGATGTAACAGATAAATCTGCTATCATACTACACACACACCTAATACGGAATGTTTCATCTAAATATAGAATGAGGTAGTTTCAAAATAGCGTACATGTATTGGGTTTATAGTACCCATAGCGTCTGAATTGAACAAGACTACTGAGTCACGGTTTGTAACCGGGTTTTCCGTGTTTTAAATATAGACACGCCTCTTCTTTGTGTAATCACATGATCACTACAGAGAAATGGACGGAAGCGTAAAATAAAATAATGTTTCATATCCTGTCGTATTTGTGAAAGTGTGAGACTATTTATAATAAGGTCTGTATCAATTTATTTACAAGTCACTTTCTGATTGTTTGTATTAAATACTTAGATGTCTATTGAATTATTGCTACTAAACACGTTTCGTTTCCCATGTATTTTGTACAAAAATTACTTTGTTTCTTAATCTATGTTCCTCGTTCTGCGTTGTGTTAGTTTGTGTGGTTAAGTATAAACAAACATTCAATTTGATAGGTTTTAATAGCAGCTTAAATTTACGAATAATTAAACATACTGTTCTTATTTCGTTGTTTAACCGCACATGGCCCTGTTTATAATATTACTAGTTTCATTTTCCGTGTATTTTGTACACGGATTTGTTTAATTGTTAGTTAAGTACTAGAGTGTCAAGAGTCGAGTAAGAAAAACAAGTGCCAAATAAGAAAGTGTAGTGTCGAGTGAGAAAGTTGTGTGTCGAGTGAAAATAAATCGAATGCCAAGTGAGAACGTTAACTGTCGACTACGAAAGTCAAGTATCGAGTAAGAAATTTGAGTGTCGAGAATGGTTGTCGAGTGCCAAGCAAGGAAATCAAATGTCGAGTGTCGAGTAAGAAATTTGAGTGTCGATAATGGTTGTCGAGTGCCAAGCAAGGAAATCAAATGTCGAGTGTCGAGTAAGAAATTCAAATGTTGAATATCAGATTTTAAATTTTGTTTCTTTTATAAGTGGGTACAGTATGGCAGTTTGCAAGGTGGGTATAGTCTAGCATTTTATATGTCAGTTCAGTATGGCAGCTTGTTTGGCAGTTCAATATGGTAGTTTGTATGATGAGTTTAGTATGGCAATCTGTATAGTGAATTCAGTACGGAAGTGTGTATGGTAGGTTTAGTACGACAGTCAATATGATGGGTTCAGTATTGCAGTCTGTATGATGGGTTCAGTATGTCAGTATGTATGAGGGGTTCAGCATGGACGTTTGTGTGGTGATTTTGGTATGTCAGTCTGTATGGTTTGTTTAGTATGGCAGTCAGTATGGTGGGTTCAGTATGATAGTCTGAATGATTGGTTAAGTATAGCATTCTGTGTGGTTGGTATAGTATGGCAATATGTATGACGGATTCAGTATGGTAGTCTGTATGGTGAGTTCAGTATGGTAGTTTGTATGGTGGGTCCAGTATGGCAATCTATATGGTGGGTTCAGTATGGCAGGCAATATGTATGGTTGTTTCAGTATGGTAGTTTGTATGGTGGGTTCAGTATTGCAGTCTATATTGCGGGTTCAGTATGGCAGTTTTTATATGGGTTCAGTATGGATGTTGATATGGTGGCTCCGGTATGGCAATCTATATGGTGGGTTCAGTATGGCAGTCTGAATAATGTGTTCAGTATGGACATCTGTATGATGTGTTCACTATGACATTATGATCGGTTGGTTTATTACGGTATTCTGTGAACTGGGTTCAGTATGGCAGTCGGTAGTGTGGCTTTATCATGGCAGTTTGTATGATGGGTTCAATATGGCAGTCTGCATGTTTGGTTCAGTACGGTAGTATGCTTGGTAGGTTTAGTATATAATGTCACTGCAGTATGTATGGCAAGTTCATTCTGACATAAACAACTGTAACAAATATTATTTTATTAACAACTGAAATATACTATTCAATAACAATATATCAATGTTTGCTTGTTTTCTTTTTAAAGGACAAGTCAGTAAACAAATGATATTATAATAAGTGCTCTGTCAATACATTTGCGTTCTACTTGTAATCAGTATTAACTTATATATTAATATATGCAGTGGGAAAAAGCAAAACTAATTAGAGAAAGAAGCTTTATATATTAATAGCTTACATAAGATCGTTTAGGTATTGATGCAGAACATACTTTATCTCTTTACCCTTGTCTATAAACATTAAGATTAAAACTGTGTATGGGAAACTCAGTCATCACTTTTAATTCGTAATTTACAATTTTGGGGTTGTACCAACAGCAGATAATTTGTTCTGTAAACAAACTCTAGCCATTATAACACAATACTTTAATGTTTCTATCTCACAAGCACGTGTGTCAACAACATCATATAAATTGTTTTGTAAACATTATAACTGATACAATAGTTCTGCATTCTCACAAGCACTATAATCCGATGGGTACAACACTAACTACTTCTCAAGGTTAGTTTGGATGTCTGTACGGTGATTTGAATGCTTAGTGCTGTATTTGTGATAGAATATGAAGTACAACACTAACTACGGTTCAGTGTTAGTTTGGATGTCTGTACGGTGATTTGAATGCTTAGTGCTGTATTTGTGATAGAATATGAAGTACAACACTAACTACGGTTCAATGTTAGTTTGGATGTCTGTACGGTGATTTGAATGCTAAGTGCTGTATTTGTAATAAGAGATGAAGTATAACTCTTTTTTTTCATAAAAAAGATGATGTTTCTTAATAATCAATTTACTTATTGTCCTTATATGATAACATTTTTATATTATTCATCCACTGACATAGTCATACATAAAGCTGAGACCTTGCTGTCTTCATATGCTTTCTCCTTCCGACTATCAGTCCTTCTCCAGTTATATTGTGACTGCTGTTTATTATCGTTTGAACCCTTCCAAGATTATTTAAACCCAACTGCAGCACCACTTGATTCACTTTTATCATTATCTCTGCAGTCTCGAGCTATGCGACCAACTCTGTTACAAAGAAAGCATATTGTCTTCATGACCTCACAACGTGATGGTTTGAACGCCGGTGTAGGGTTTGGCCGAAGCATATAATATGTCTGTTCGACGAAGCTTTGCTCTTCCCGGATCGGTTTGAGGTTATTGTGCCTCCATGTGCATCGATATACTGTTCGGTCAGATTGGGTACCTCTTGTCTCTCGATGGTCACAGACTTGAGATAAACGGACATGTAACATATGTTTATTAAACTAAACAGCTTAAAGTGGATATAACCGGTATGTTATGATTTATCTCAATTAATGATCAAAAGAGAATGTTTATAATTGTATGACAAGAACCGTTTATGAACGAATATAAACAGTCAACTAATATATTTGAATTGATTGATTGATTTAATATTTAGCGTCATCTTTATGCCATCGATGGCTAACGGACGATCAGTTAACCTAACCACTGTTTTCTTTGATCCACCTGGAAGGTTAACCAGTGCTCGAGCACTCCCATATCCCCAAGTAACCGACACCATTCGCAGTTGAAACAGCGATGAGAGACAAACGATGCTGTGACGCAATGTCGTATATTAATCATCATGTAGAATGTGGCCGGGTGGTGATTCAAATGCACGACCCCTTGATTGACATTCAGACGCGCAACCGACTGCGCTAATCGGGTCCAGCAATTTGACTTCAATGTCTAAAGGAACTCAATAAAGAAAAACAATCTTACAAAATACGCTTAGATATAATTACATATTTAAAGTTGCTTAAATGTTTTAAACAGTTGCATTACTTTAATTATATTTGCTGTAATTCACAAATGTGGCACATTATTATTTGTAAGTTGTTTGCATGGCAATACTGAACCTGGATAAATTCCAACCTAAAGCGAAAATTAGTAATTAAAGTAATTTATTTGCATGCATTTATAATATTCAAATATAATACCAGGTAACTGCCCAAGTAGGTTGCATAATATATAGAGGTCAATTCAGCTAGAATTCTAGAAAACTTACAGAACCACATGAATTTGTTTTTTAATAACATTCTCAGACATTTTGTCAGAGAAAATGTTGAAATACGGGATGTTTTAAAAATATTTGGACTTTTGTGTAATATTTTCAGCATAAAAATATACCACAGTGACACAATGCATTTATGTTGCCATGGCAATTAATATTTCCAAATTGCATAATGCTACCGAATACCGTTACGTAGCAACGGCGCTAAAAACATGCATATAAGGGCTACCTTTAGCAGTGCGATGACGTCAACGACCTCCAGTATTTACATAATTTTTATGTCAAAATCTTCATGAACTTAAGTTTCAACTCATTGCATCATTGAACAGTTCAATGAAAAATAAAAGCTGAGTAGCCATAATCATACATACTTTCTAGCGATATTGATATTTAACGGTAATCTATATAGATTCGAAATGTTGCAACTGCATAGAGAAAATGTTCCTTTTTTATGGCAATATAATGAATATGAATGTTCTATATTTAATGTTGAAAATATAATGCACGTGCTATATAAAATGTTGAAAACAATCATAAAGTCCACTTATATTAAAACACACCTTGTTCATTTTGGGGAACAAATCTGTAATTTTGTCAGTTTTTTGTATATTAATATTAATTAACTATTTTGTATTAGTTTTGCCATTGACGAAAATTCGAATCGGTACAATCCGAATAAATAAGACAAATAAAAACCGAGCGTGTGCCTTGCGATTACTTCCGGTTGTCTATCCTAAACGCGTGCACTAGATAATCGGGACGGACGTCTTGTAATAATGAGAATTACACCATGGACATTAAATGTTAAAGTATCTGAAACAGACATTGTCATGTTTAAATTGTGAATTGAGAGAAAAAAATTGATGCTTGGAAATCGGGGTATGAATTTATTATTTCGGAAGTCTTCTTTCACTTTGTCAACAGTGTACACACTAAGCAGAATTAAAATCTCTTATATGACACACGACCCCTACTTTTCTCATCATATTTTGGTAGTGCAGAGGTTGACAAACAGTAAAATGTAAGTTTCACTTCTTTCTTTTGGGTCTCTCTATGAATGACAAGGCTTCAAACTTGTATTTACTATGGAATAAAGACCAAAAATCAATGGTGGGACTACACCTATAAAACATAATCAATCTAAATTGCCATTCGAAAACAATGTCTACAGTGTTTTATATTTGTACATAGTGAAGGTAAAATATCACTTCTGTAACATGTACATTGAACTATTCGTACATTCTCCAGAAAAAACAATTTCACGTCATGAGATAACAGCTAACCTAAGTACATGGTGTGTCAACATAATCCCGATAACGTATTTTGTGAATAGACCAGATATCATCTACGGTTACACGACATTGTGTAAATGTATCAACACGGGAATGATTAGCAAATTTGTAAATAGTGTCATTGATTAACGATAAAGAGCGAGTCTATTGCATATTTGTTTACAATAAACAGTGAATGCATTGCCTCTCTGTTTACAATGAATAGTAACTATATTACCTATATGTTGACAATTTTGAATAGTTACCCTATTGCCCATCTATTTGCAATAAGGAATAACTTTATTGCCTATCGGTTGACGTTAAAATTTGAAGTTATTGACTATCGATTTACAATAAACAGTGATTTTATTGTCTATTAGTTTACACTAAACAGTGCCTTTATTGCCTCTCGGTTTATATTTATCAGTGATTTTATTGTCTATTAGTTTACACTAAACAGTGCCTTTATTGCCTCTCGGTTTACATAATCAATGACTTTTTTGACTGTCAATTGATTATAAACAGAGACTTTGCTGACTATCCGTTTACAATAAACAGTGACTTTATTGCCTAAAAGTTTACACTGAACTGTGCCCTTATTACCTATTGGTTTACAACAAACGATGCCTTTATTGCCTATCGGTTTACAAAACGGTTTAAAATACACGAAACAATGACTTTATTGCCTCTCTGTTTAAAATAAACAGTGACTTTATTGACTATCGGTTGACAATAAACAGTAACATTATATCCTATCTGTTTATAATAAACAGTGACTTTATTGACTATCGGTTTACAATAATCAGTGATTTTATTTCAAATCGACTTACAATAATCAGTGACTTTATTGGCTACATGTATCTGTTTAAACTAAACAGTGCCTTTTTTGATTATCAGTGACTTTATGACAGTAACAATCGCTTTACAATCAATTGTGACTTTAATGACTTTCGGTTACCAATGAATATCTGATTTATTGACTATCTATTTGCTATAAATAGTGACATTATTGGCTATCGGTTAACAATAAACAGTGACTTTATTGACTATATGTTTACAATAAACAGTGTCTTTATTTTCTATCGGTTTACAATTAAAAATGATTTATTATATATCGGTTCACAATAATAGTCACTGTGACTTTATTTATAATAACCGGTTTACTGCTCATCCGATCATAATATAGACTCAATTCATAAAGAAAAAAGTGCCTTTATTACCTATATGTTTAAGATACATTGAATAATAACTTGATTCCCTTTCGGTTTACCAAGTATAGTTTATCATAATTTATATATCCACAAGTACATGTAACATAAAAAGAAAGCTTGGGATTGATAATAAATAAATCGAGTGAAGGTCAAGCGTAACCGCTACTCGATGTGAATGAAAAAATGACCATCTCAAGTTTATTTTATTTCATTATGTTTTGATGAAATTATCTGCATATATTCCTGAAATGTAAAGAATGATTTAAATTGGTATCACAGTTAATCATGTGTAAGTCACTTTTATAAAAGTGGCATAACCAGTAACTAATCATGTATTTTTTATAAAGAAATAAGCAACTTGTTCATAATTGACAATTTTACCGTGATTTTTCAACGTCTGGCATCAACCCAACAACCAAATTCCTCTATTATACGTGAATAAATCGTATTTTCATTCATAATATGTCGATTGTTTGGATAGTTAATTAGTGACACTTTCTCAACAGATTATCTTGGGAACTTTCAGTAAGTAAAATCGGGTTCCGCGACTACATTTTTCAGGAGACGCAAAATTAAAATCAATCTTTAAAGGGCACCTTGGTGACGTGCAATACGTCGCACTACATAACAAGTTCCTATGTTTAGCGTAATCCTTTGACGTGATGATCATTTATATGTCCACATACAATTACAAGGATACATATTACCAAACTAAAGGAATGATGTATAATAATATGATACTAGTATATAAATGTGAAATAGAGAATATAAACCTCTTTACGGGATACTAAAATATCTACACAAACACTTGAATTGAGCACCACCACCCATCCCTGTCTATAAAAGTTACGTTACTACTGAGAAAAGCGAACGTTAAAGTGAGATTTATTTATTTATATTTCCACGTTTGATATTTATTTTCTGGTTATCTGTTATTTGGACAGTGTATCTACCAGTTAGGGTAATAACCCAGGAGACGACTTCGACTTACAAAAATTACAAAGCTATTGCCCAGGGACGGGCAAGAATAGCGTCAATTGTCATTATTATTCCTGCGGGGGTGACGGTTGGCAGGTAGAGAGTTGTAACTAACGGGTTATGGTGGAAAGTTAAAAAGGCAGAAAATGGCTTCAAAATTATCAAATATTACATAACTCATATAATAAAAACCACTAATTAAAATCAAATGTCAACTTTTGTCGATACATTTAATCACCATTCTGACCATATTTGGTGAGACTTCTACCATAAAAATGATAAACATTTGTGCCGATTCTTATTTAAATCTGGCCAATCATTACAAAAATACTCATAAAACTAATGTTTAAGTTGGACAGTGGTCACGGAAAATGTCATCCCGGAATCTGGTCGTCATTACAAAACTACTTATAAATAAAAACTAATGTTTTTGTTCGACTGTAGTCACGAAATAATGTCATCCCAGAATCTGATGGCCATTATAAAACTTATTATAAAACTAAATAAATGTTTATGTTGGACTGTGGTCACGGAATAATGTCATCCCAGAATTTAGTCGTCATTCCAAAGCTACTTATAACACTAATGTTCAAGTTGGACAGTGGTCACGGAATAATGTCATCCCGGATTCTGGTCGTCATTACAAATATATTTATAAAACTAATGTTTAAGTTGGACAGTGGTCACGAAATAATGTCATCCCAGAATCTGTTGGCCATTACAAAACTTATTATTAAACTAATGTTTAAGTTGTACCCTGATCACGGAATAATGTCATCTCTGAATCTGGTCGTCATTCCAAAACAACTTATAACAATAATGTTTAAGTTGGACAGTGGTCACGGAATAATGTCATCCCGGAATCAGGTGGTCATTCTAAAGTTACTTATAAAACTAATGTTTAAGTTGGACAGTGGTCACGGAATAATGTCATCCCGGAATCTGTTGGCCATTACAAAACTTATTATTAAACTAATGTTTAAGTTGTGCCGTGATCACGGAATAATGTCATCCCTGAATCTGTTCGTCATTCCAAAACTACTTATAACAATAGTGTTTAAGTTGGACAGTGGTCACGGAATAATGTCATCCCGGAATCAGTTGGTCGTTCTAAAGTTACTTATAAAACTAATGTTTTAGTTGGACAGTGGTCACGGAATAATGTCATCCCGTGATCTGTTGGTCATTACAAAGCTACTTATAAAACTAATGTTTAAGTTGTGCCCTGATCACGGAATAATGTCATCCCTGAATCTGTTCGTCATTCCAAAACTACTTATAACAATAGTATTTAAGATGGACAGTGGTCACGGAATAATGTCATCCCGGAATCAGGTGGTCATTATAAAGCTACTTATAAAACTAATGTTTTAGTTGGACAGTGGTCACGGAATAATGTCATCCCGGGATCTGTTGGTCATTACAAAGCTACTTATAAAACTAATGTTTAAGTTGTGCCCTGATCACGGAATAATGTCATCCCTAAATCTGTTCGTCATTCCAAAACTACTTATAACAATAGTGTTTAAGATGGACAGTGGTCACGGAATAATGTCATCCCGGGATCTGTTGGTCATTATAAAGCTACTTATAAAACTAATGTTTAAGTTGGACAGTTATCACGGAATAATGTCATCCCAGACTCATGGTCGTCATTTCATATTAGGATATAGTTGTGGGAGTCAGGAAAGAGATATAGAATAATGGGAGTGGGGAAAGAGAGATAGAATAATGTAAGTGGAGTAAGAGAGATAGAATGATGGGAGTGGAGAAAGAAAGATAGAATAATGGAAGCGGAAAAAGAAAGATAGAGTGATGGGAGTGGAGAAAGAGTGAAGTTCAAAAAGAGAGATAGAGTGATGGGAGTGGAGAAAGAGTGAAGTTCAAAAAGAGAGATAGAGTGATGGGAGTGGAGAAAGAGTGAAGTTCAAAAAGAAAGACAGAGTGATGGGAGTTTGTAGGAGAGTGTTTGCCTTTTTTCACTGCTTTAGATTTAAAATGACTGATACGTTAAACTACTTTTTATGGCGCAACATATTTATACGAGCATAGACAAATACACATAGTGATGGGAGTAAAGAGACGATATGTTACATACTTCTTCTCCTATCATTTTCATTAGCGGATTCTGCCTAATACTATTTCTACCGCAATAGATAGACAGTGAGAAGGGAGTGGAGATATAGAAATAGAGAGATGGAAGTAGAGAAGGCGAGAAAGAGAGATATAAGTTGAGAGGCGTGTGGTTGTGTGCTTATTCTCCTATAAATTTACAGTGACAAATACGTCACAGATACGGAGATGTTAAATACGTCTTTCTATATCTGCCAAGTACATTGAATACGACTTTCTATAACTGTTGCATACATGTACATTAAGCACGGCATTATATAACTGTTACATACATGTACATTAAGCACTGCATTATATAACTGCTACATACATGTACATTTAACACGACTTTCAATATCTGCCGCGTACATTTAACACGACTTTCTATATCTGCCGCGTCAATTAAACACGACTTTCTATATCGGCCGCGTACATTGAATACGACTTTCTATATATGCAGCGTCCATTAAACACGACTTTTTATATCTGCCTCGTCCATTAAACCTGACTTTTTATATCTTCCTCGTCCATTAAACACGACTTTCTATATCTGCCTCGTCCTTTAAACACGACTTTTTATATCTGCCTCGTCCATTTAACACGACTTTCTATATCTGCCTCGTCCATTAAACACGACTTTCTATATCTGCCTCGTCCATTAAACACTACTTTCTATATCTGCCTCGTCCATTAAACACGACTTTCTATATTTGTCACGTCCATTAAACATGACTGTCTATACGTGCCACGTTCATTATATACGACTTTCTATTTCTACTTTGCACATCAAACCGGGCGTTTTACATCTGCATTATACATAAAAACGACTTTGTATGTCTGCTTTCACATAAACGAAGGTTATCAATATTTGCTGTGTACATTAGATACGACCTTCATGACGTGCCGTATAATACACGTCAATATATTTTTTTGAATACACTTGTATTGTTAATATATGTAAAAATAACATTTTTGGCATCGACTAGGTCTGAGTGATATCACAAACCTTTCATTTTACTGCAGATATATGTACTGCCGTTTTCTACATAAAATGTGTAATCTTGTATATCGCATCTATCAATGTTCCAAAGCTATAGTAGGGTCGCGGTTGCAGAATTCTGATACGCAGGACTTAGACAAACGACGCAACTAGGGCGGGAAAATTGAGATCGAACCAATATGAAATTTATAAATCCCCAGGATGTATCCTCCGTCCCTTCCCTCACCACGGTGGGGAAAACATTGTCACATGGATCAAGTCTACCATGTTCATTATTTTGGTTAAATTCGTGTTGTTTAAAATTAGTAATTTAATGATAGTAAAAATAGGACAACTGTACCTGATTCATGGCATATAATACGTTGAAAATAAATTCTTCTGGTAACAATATTCTAGGTTCATTCAGCATATCCATTTGGTAATGTGTTTTCCTAATCTGTACTGATTTTTTTTGTTTTTTACATGGAAATTAAACAGTGACTGTTGATTCATGTTGGCGTTTTGTCAAATAAAAACAATACTTGTAGATTTTTGTGTTGGTACGGCGTAAATTTGATTTTTATAATAAATGGTATTTTTATAACTTAAAATTTTGTATTTAATTGAAATGTATTAAATTATTATTATTATATTATTTTTATCATTATTGAAATTATTATCATTATTATTAACATTATTTTTATAATTATAATTATTATTATTATTATTATTATTATTAATATTATTGTAAGTATAATTAATATGTTTACAGTAAAAGCCATGTCTGACGACCACCGTAATTTATCAAAGAAACTATATGACATTCTGGAACATGTCGGTGGATCTGAGACAATGCGGAAGTTACATCAGACGACTGCGACTAATTTGGAGATAATAGAGACGATGAGGCTTCATCTCAATCAGCGGTTCGAACTGAAGAACTCGTCCTCGTTTATATTCGGTAGCTACTGTGAAGGAACAACCACACCGGGTCTTCACTCAGATAGAGATAGTTTATTATGTATCGATGCTCATCCTGTAATAGAGAATATTGATGACGCTGCTGGTCACGCTGCCTCATTGCTCATGGTCCGTGATGATCACACACAACCAGGATATGTAAAACTTCAGGTGGTTGGTAATGGAATACCACTTACAGTATATAATATTGATAGAAATAACACTCAACTTGTTGATTCTGACTGTAATGGAAGAATATGCTTGAAACATTTGTCTCAATGTGGTGACAACATTGATGGTAGAGTGCTTGAGAGAAATGGCCCGGCAGATACGAATATACGTTTACGGTTTGATCATGTCTTGGCATACAGATGTGCATCAGTACCGGAATGTGCCAGTGAGTGGATAAGACGACCACGATTATATGGTTGGCCATCGAGACATATGATTGATCAAATGAAAGCGTCTGGATGTTTTGTTGTAGGGGTAGGACATCCGGCCAGTGTTGAGAAACATATTGAATGGAGATTATCGTTCTCTCTACAGGAGAGACAACTCGTGTTTAGTTTTAATACTGTACAACACAAGTGTTACATTCTCTTAAAAATGATCAAAAAGGATTTGATAGAACGCGAGCTAGGAAAATCGATAAGCTCTTATCATTGCAAAACAAGTATGTTTCGTGTGATAGAGAATACACCAGTCAGCATATGGAGGCCAGAAAACTTACTTTCATGTGTACGTCTGTGTTTATCCGTTATGCTCAAATTTGTGGAAAACGGATTTTGCCCAAATTACTTCATTCAAGAAGAAAACATGTTTGACAGAGATGTCCATAGAATCGTTAAGCAACGCTTGATGGAACTTCTACGGTCATTAATTGTAAGCGGTCCTCTGTTATTGTTAAGTATCGAATGTGACCAGATTGGAGACATATTACTGGATCAGGCTAACTTTTACCTTATTTTTAAAGCTAGTATAGAACATAGTAAACATCTTAAATGGGAGATCGTTAGTTTCCAATCAGACCTTAGAGAATCAGTCAATAGAGCGATGAAAGAAAACGACTTGGTATCTAACTACAATCGTTATTCAGTGCTGATACAACGTGTGACGTCTGGTGCGTACTTTAAGGATCATAATGAACAACAAACCAGAGATGTGTTTCCGTATATAATCTCATATCTACATTACAGATTAGCTCAACATCTTATATCCCTGGTACTGAGATCCCCGTATAATCCGATGACACATGATCTAGTGCTCAGGAGTTATCATCATTTCCTGGAAGGATGTGGATGTGACATGACGTCATCCCCACTTGTGTTTGCGTCTGTCCTGTACAAATCTGAATTTGAATATGACAGGTGCGAGTGTCTGCTGGACCAGATAACTGCCAAGTTACAACCGGATGTACCTACTGTGTGTTCGTGTACCATTGGCAAATATGAGATATCTTTAAATAACGTACCAGCTGGATATGCACCGTCGTCTCTTTCATCCACAGCGTCGTGTGTCGTGTTCCTTCCATCAGAGGCGACGCTAGCCCCGCCCCCACTCCAGTACGAGATGTATAGATCAGTGGGCACACCTCCAGGATCACGTGATGAGGAAGCCGACTACTGGTATGACTTTGCTGTAGTGGACGGCATAGTCTACCTCCACGTTCTAAAGTGTCTCGTTTATTCAAGCCTGAATAAGTTAATACACAAGCGTGTCGCCATTGGTAACCTGAGATGGGTTATTCAGAATGAGGCCAATCTTGGACATCGGGAAACAGGATATAACGTACTTGGATGGCTTTACGTACAAGAAAATCGTGTTCCGGAAGCTGTTCAGTGTTTCCTGGAGTCGTGGAGAATAAAGCCGCAACACAACGCAGCCAAATGGCATCTCGGGATTCTGCTGTACGGTTTATATAGGAACCAGACATAAATCAAAACAGGCTGGACCACCGTAAAACAGGATACCATCTATACTCTTGTTTTCTAGACGCTGTTATGTGTTTAAATGAGGCGCCGCGAGTAAATCAATGGCACATATCAGAGAAAAACATGACATTAGAACTAGTGTTGATAGAAAGTTCATTTCATAACTATGTTCGCGGCACTGTTGGAACATATCTAGAAAATTATGGACAAAAAATGCGTCTGTAACAATTAATTACGTATGTTGATATAGACGTTCTATAAATCACGTAGCCCGTTTTTACATGTACGCTGCATTGCTTAGGGCTGTTCCATATTTAATTTTAGATATGCATTTGGTGAGCGTCAATATATTTTTGTGGTATAGATTTGGAACAAAACTTTAATGTTTGTAAGGTAATACACGAACATTTTAAACAAAACTTTTTATAATCATTTTCAACAATGTCTCCAAAAGTGTTGTTAAATGATATAAGATTTATTTATTTTAAAATCAGTAAATATTCAGAACATTGTTCAGTAATTTTCAAACATGATTTAATATAATGAATATTACTGTAATATGAGATGAATTATCTAAAATCACACAAAGCTGATGTATAAGCCATACACGTGTTTTGAATAATAAGTCTTAAAATGTTTACACTATATTTAAAAAAAATATTTATTTTTCTTTGTGTATTATTTTGCAGACGATAAAAACATATTTCCGTTCCATTTGTATAATAACAACCGTTTATGAAATAAAAACAGTAAAACGGAAATTGTGCAATAGTTTTATGCTGGAAGTGTACTAATATGATATATTATTTCCATTAACCTGTTATGTTTTAATTTATTTTATTTTACTTCAATAGCGAAACAAGTTATTAAAACTTAAATAAATCACGCTCGAAGACTTCCTAGGTAGAACCCAAAATCACGGACTGGTTCACTCTACTTCCGGTTCGGAGAAAGTGAACACTCCTGCATTTGACTACCATTTTGTTTATTTTGTTACGGAGTAAATGGATTCCTGGTTGCCAGCTCTGTGTCAATCTTACATTGATTGCCGGGTATAATACGCATCCCCTAATGCAGTTCAAATCTGTGAATATTATAGAGGAATTCCTATTGCGTATCAACAAGAAGCGAAGACACCCACGCTCAGTCCCATTCTGGCAGGTATTTCCTGCATCAGAATTTAACAATGCTATTCATATATGTATGGTATAATAATGTTTGTTCAGGCTTCAATGTTTATTTATGCATGGAAAGTGTTTACGCAAGGCCGGTTGTAACCAATAAAAATCATACGGGCTGAATTTCCGGCCCAAATATTGACATTCTTCAATAAACTACATTTTTTTATTTAAGTATTTTTTTAAAAAAAAGACAAACATTAAAACTTTTTAAAAACGTCCTAAGCGATTAATAAGTGCATCAAATTGTATGATGTGCCCCAACGGAAATGGACGCCAATTGCAGCAGGAGTCACAGTCAAGGTACGTAGACTGGCTACTGTATGCAGGATGAGGTAGAACCAGTACTAAGCATATCTAAAAAGGAATCTAACTCATGGACACCAAACATAGAAATGGAAGAGAATCGATCCCACACTCAAGGACACCACACATAGCCGAGGGAGACGATCGAACCCACGACTCAAGGACACCACACATAGCTGTGGGAGACGATCGAACCCGCGACTCAAGGACACCACACATAGCCATGGAAGAGAATCGAACCCACGACTCAAGGACACCACACATAGCCGTGGGAAACGATCGAACCCGCGACTCAAGAACACCACACATAGCCATGGAAGAGAATCGAACCCACGACTCAAGGACACCACACATAGCCGTGGGAGACGATCGAACCCACGACTCAAGGACACCACACATAGCCGTGGGAGACGATCGAACCCACGACTCAAGGACAAAACACATAGCCGTGGGAGACGATCGAACTCACGACTCAAAGACACCACACATAGCCATGGAAGAGAATCAAATCCACGACTCAAGGACACCACATATAGCCGTGGGAGACGATCGAACCCATGACTCAAGGACACCACACATAGCCGTGGGAAACGATGGAACCCACGACTCAAGGACACCACACATAGCCGTAGGAGACGATCGAACCCACGACTCAAGGACACCAACAATAGCCATGGGAGACGATGGAACCCACGACTCAAGGACAACACACACAGCCTTGGGGGACGATCGAATCAACGACTTTCCGATACTGGGTTTAATGCTCGATCACTAAATCATATGCGTTTCACAATAATAATTATCTGATGATTAAAGTAAAGACGTCTAAACTATGTATGACATATTAATATACAGAAGGGAGATTACTCGAATTATTATATTGACAGCCAAAGTATTCATTATTTCCCATGTATTTATAAAGTATGTGAAATTGTACTGTGGTGACGTTTAGTTTAAAATTAATATAAAACATGTGAATCATCATTTGCAACTAAAATACGAATTCTTGTGAATTTCAAATACGCCAACAATACTGTTTACACATTGATTAATGACATTCACATTGTCATTTATATACCACACATGTATTGCTTGACGACGTTGACCTCGTCATTTATGTAGCACACATGTATTGCTTGACAACGTTCAACTCGTCATTTATATAGCATACATGTATTGCTTGACGACGTTCACCTCGTCTTTTACATACCATACATGTATTGCTTGACGACGTTCACTCGTCATTTATATACATCACATGTAATGCTTGTCGAAGTTAACCTCGTCATTTATATACCACACCCTTATATTGCTTGACGACGATCACCTCGTCAATTATATAGCTCACATGTATTGCTCGACGTTCACCTCGTCTTTTACATACCACACATGTATTGCTTGACGACGATCACCTCGTCATTTTTATAATACACACATATTGCTTGACGACGATCACCTCGTCATTTATATAGTACACATGTATTGCTTGACGACGTTCACCTCGTCATTAATATACCACACATGTATTGCTCGTTGACGTTCACCTCGTCATTTATATAGTACAAATGTATGTTTGACGACGTTTACCCCGTCATGAATATGCCATTTATATGCAATTGATATGCCACACATGTATTGCTTCACGACGTTCACTTCGTCATTTATATAGCATATATGTATTGCCTGACGACGTTCACATCGTCATTTTTATAGCACATATGTATTGCTTGACGGCGTTCACATCGACATTTATATATTACACATGTATTGCTTGACGACGTTCAGCTCGTCATTTATATAGCACATATGTATTGCTTGACGGCGTTCACATCGTCATTTATATAGCACATATGTATTGTTTGACGGCGTTTACATCGTCATTTATATAGCACATATGCATTTCTTAACTGCGTTCACATCGTCATTTATATAGCACATATGTATTGCTTGACGACGTTCACTTCGTCATTTATATAGCTCATATGTATTACTTGACGACGTTTAGATCGTCATTTATATAGCACATATGTATTGCTTGAAGACATTCACCTCGTCATTTATATAGCACACATGTATTGCTTGAAGACGTTCATCTCGTCATTTATATACCACACATGTATTGCTTTACGACGTTCACCTCGTCATTTAAATATCCCTCATGTATTGCTTGACTACGTTCACCTTTGCATTTATATAGCACATATGTATTGCATGACGACGTTCACCTCGGCATTGATAGTTTAAACATATTTAATGCATAATTCACATAGCAAACGGGTTGGGCCACAAGTTCTAGCAACATTAGTTTCGGCCCTCCCCGCTTGACGGCGTTCACATCGACATTTATATAGCACATATGTATTGTTTGACGGCGTTCACATCGTCATTTATATAGCACATTTGTATTGCTTGACGGCGTTCGTATCGTCATTTATATAGTACATATGTATTGCTTGACGACATTCAATTTTTCATTAATATATCTTACATGTATTGCTTGACGACGTTCAGATCGTCATTTATATAGCACACATGTATTGCTTGACGACATTCACCTCGTCATTTATATAGCACACATGTATTGCTTCATGGCGTTCACATCGTCATTTATATTGCACATATGTATTGCTTGAGGACGTTCAACTCGTTATTTATATAGCACACATGGTTTGCTTGACGACGTTTACCTCGTCATTTATATGCAACATATGTTTTGCTTGACGATGTTATTCTCGTCATTTATATGCAATTTATATGCCACACATGTATTGCTTGACGATGTCACCTCGTCATTTATATGCCATTGATATGCAACACATGTATTGCTTGACGAGGTTCACCTCGTCATTTATATAGATCACATGTATTTCTTGACGACGTTCAGCTCGTAATTTATATACCACACATGTATTGCTTGACGACGTTCAGCTCGTAATTTATATACCAAACATAAATTTTGACGACGTTCAACTCGTCATTTATATACAGCGTTGACCTCGTTATTTATATACCACACATGAATTGCTTGACGGCGTTCGCATCGTCATTTATATAGTACATATGTATTGCTTGACGACGTTCAATTTGTCATTAATATATCTCACATCTATTGCTTGACGACGTTCATATAGTCATTTATATAGCACATATGTATTGCTTGACGACATTCACCTTGTCATTTATATAGCACACATGTATTGTTTGACGGCGTTCACATCGTCATTTATATAGCACATTTGTATTGCTTGACTGCGTTCGTATCGTCATTTATATAGTACATATGTATTGCTTGACGACGTTCAATTTGTCATTAATATATCTTACATGTATTGCTTGACGACGTTCAGATCGTCATTTATATAGCACACATGTATTTCTTGACGACATTCACCTCGTCATTTATATAGCACACATGTATTGCTTCATTGCGTTCACATCGTCATTTATATTGCACATATGTATTGCTTGAGGGTGTTCAACTCGTTATTTATATAGCACACATAGTTTGCTTGACGACGTTTACCTCGTCATTTATATGCAACATATGTTTTGCATGACGATGTTCTTCTTGTCATTTATATGCAATTTATATGTCACACATGTATTGCTTGACGATGTCACCTCGTCATTTATATGCCATTGATATGCAACACATGTATTGCTTGACGAGGTTCACCTCGTCATTTATATAGATCACATGTATTTCTTGACGACGTTCAGCTCGTAATTTATATACCACACATGTATTGCTTGACGACGTTCAGCTCGTAATTTATATACCACACATGTATTGCTTGACGACGTTCACCTCGTCATTTATATACAGCGTTGACCTCGTTATTTATATACCACACATGAATTGCTTGACGGCGTTCGCATCGTCATTTATATAGTACATATGTATTGCTTGACGACGTTCAATTTGTCATTAATATATCTCACATGTATTGCTTGACGACGTTCAGATCGTCATTTATATAGCACATATGTATTGCTTGACGACATTCACCTCGTCATTTATATAGCACACATGTATTGCTTCATGGCGTTCACATCGTCATTTATATTGCACATATGTATTGCTTGAGGACGTTCACATCGTTATTGATATAGCACACATGGTTTGCTTGACGACGTTTACCTCGTCATTTATATGCCACATATGTTTTGCTTGACGATGTTCACCTCGTCATTTATATAGCTCACATGTATTGCTTGACGACGTTCAGCTCGTAATTTATATACCACACATGTATTGCTTGACGACGTTCAGCTCGTAATTTATATACCACACATGTATTGCTTGACGACGTTCACCTCGTCATTTATATACAGCGTTGACCTCGTTATTTATATACCACACGTGAATTGCTTGACGGCGTTCACATCGTCATTTATATACCACACATGTTTTGCTTGATGCCGTTCACCTCGTTATTTATATACCGTACATGTATTGCTTCACGATGTTTATCTCTTCATTTATATAGCTTGACGACGTTCACCTCGTCATTTATATAGTACACATGTATTGCTTGACGACGTTCACCCGTCATTTATATGCCGCACATGTATTGCTTGACGACGTTCACCTCGGCATTTATATAGCACATATGTATTGCTTGACGACGTTCAGCTCGGCCTTTATATAGCACATATGTATTGCTTGACGGCGTTCACATCGACATTTATATAGTTCACTAGTATTGTTTGACGACGTTCAGTTCGTCATTTATAAAGCACATATGTATTGCTTGACCCCGTTCACCTCAACATTTATATAGCACATATGTATTGCTTGACGGCGTTCACATCATCATTTATATAGCACATATGTATTGCTTGACTGTGTTCACATCGTCATTTATATAGCACATATGTTTTGCTTGACGACGTTCACCTCGTCATTTATATAGCTCACATGTATTGCATGACGACGCTCAGCACTTCTTTGATATTGCACATATGTATTGCTGGACGGCGTTCACATCGTCAATTGTATAACACATATGTATTGCTTGACTGCGTTTACATCGTCATTTATATAGCACATATGTATTGTTTGACGAAATTCAGCTCGTCATTTATATAGCAAGCATGTATTGCTTGACGATGTTCACCTCGTCATCTATATAGTACACATGTATTACTTGACGACGTTCACCTCGTCATTCAAATATCGCAAATGTATTGCTTGACGACGTTCACCTTGTTATTTATATAGCACACATATATTGCTTGACGACATTTAGCTCGTCATGTATACAGTTCACATGTATTGCTTGACGACGTTCACCTCGTCATTCAAATATCATACATGTATTGCTTGACGACGTTCACCTCGTCATTTATATAGCACACATGTATTGCTTGACGACGTTCATCTCGTAATTTATATACCACACATGTGTTGCTTGACAGCGTTCACATAGTCATTTATATAGCACATATGTATAACTTGGCGACGTTCACCTCGTCATTTATATACCACACATGTATTGCTTGACGACGTTCATCTCGTCATTTATATAGCACACATGTATTGCTTGACGACGTTCACCTCGTCATTTATATAGTACACTTGTATAATTATCTTGACGAAGTTCACCGTCATTTATATGCCATTTATATGCAATTGATATGCCACACATGTATTGCTTCACGACGTTCACCTCGCCATTGATATAGCACATATGTATTGCTTCACGACGTTCACATCGTCATTTATATAGCACATATGTATTGCTTGACTGCGTTCACCTCGTCATTTAAAAAGCACATATGATTTGCTTGACGACGTTCAGCTCGTAATTTATATACCACACCTGTATTGCTTGACGACGTTCAGCACTTCATTAATATAGCACATATGTATTGCTTGACGGCGCTCACATCGTCATTGATATAACACATATGTATTACTTGACTACGTTTACATCGTCATTTATATAGCACATATGTATTGTTTGACGAGGTTCAACTCGTTATTTATATAGCACACATGTATTTCATGACGACATTCAGCTCGTCATTTTTATAGCACAGATGTTTTGCTTGCCGACGTTCACCTCGTCATCTTTATAGTACACATGTACTGCTTGACGACGTTCAATTCGTCATTCAAATATCACAAATGTATTGCTTGACGACTTTTACCTTGTCATTTATATAGCACACATGTATTGCTTCAGGATTTTCAGCTCGTCATGTATATAGTAAACATGTATTGCTTCACGACGTTCACCTCGTCATTCAAATATCACAGATGTATTGCTTGACGACGTTCACCTCGTCATTTATATAGCACATATGTATTGTTTGACGGCGTTTAATTCGTCATTGATATCGCTCATATGTATTGCGTGACTGCGTTCACATCGTCATTTATATAGCACATATGTATTGCTTGACGACGTTCACTTCGTCATTTATATAGCTCACATGTATTGCTTGATGACGTTCAGATCGTCATTTATATAGCACATATATATTGCTTGACGACATTCATCTCGTCATTTATATAGCACACATGTATTGCTTGACGGCGTCCAATTCGTCATTTATATAGCACATATGTATTGCTTGACGGCGTTCACATCGACATTTATATAGCTCTCATGTATTGCTTGACGACGTTCACTTCGTCATTTATATAGCTCATATGTATTGCTTGACCCCGTTTACATCGTCATTGATATAGCACATATGTATTGCTTGACGGCGTTCACATCGACATTTATATAGAACATATGTATTTCTTTACTGCGTTCACATCGTCATTTATATAGCACATATGTTTTGCTTGACGACGTTCAGCACTTTATTAATATAGCACATACGTATTGCTTGACGGCGTTCACATCGTCATTTATTTAGCAAATATGTATTGCTTTACTTCGTTTTCATCGTCATTTATATAGCACATATGTATTGTTTGACGAGGTTCAACTCGTCATTTATATAGCACAAATGTATTTCTTGACGACATTCAGGCTGTCATTTATATACCACACATGTATTGCTTGACGACGTTCAGCTAGTCATGTATATAGTACACATGTATTGCTTGACGACGTTCACCTTGTCATTCAAATATCACACATGTATTGCTTGACGACGTTCACCTCGTCATTTATATAGCACACATGTATTGCTTGACGACGTTCACCTCGTCATTTATATAGCACATATGTATTGCTTGACGACGTTCATGTCGTCATTTATATAGCACACATGTATTGCTAGACGACGTTCATCTCGTCATTTATATAGTACACATGTATTTCTTGACGACGTTCACCCGTTATTTATATGGTATTTATATGCAATTGATATGCCACACATGTATTGCTTGACGACGTTCACCTCGGCATTAATATAGCACATATGTATTGCTTGACGACGTTCACGTCGTCATTTACATAGCACATATGTATTGCTTGACGGCATTCACATCGACATTTATATAGCTCACATGTATTGCTTGACGACGTTCAGTTCGTCATTTATAAAGTACATATGTATTGCTTGACCCCGTTTACATCATCATTTATATAGCACCATATGTATTGCTTGACGGCGTTCACATCGTCATTTATATAGCACATATGTATTGCTTGACTGCGTTCACATCTTCATTTATATAGCACATATGTATTGCTTGACGGCGTTCACATCGAAATTTATATAGCAAATATGTATTGCTTGACCCCGTTTACATCGTCATTTATATAGCACATATATATTGCTTGACGACATTCATCTCGTCATTTATATAGCACACATGTATTGCTTGACGGCGTCCAATTCGTCATTTATATAGCACATATGTATTGCTTGACGGCGTTCACATCGACATTTATATAGCTCTCATGTATTGCTTGACGACGTTCACTTCGTCATTTATATAGCTCATATGTATTGCTTGACCCCGTTTACATCGTCATTGATATAGCACATATGTATTGCTTGACGGCGTTCACATCGACATTTATATAGAACATATGTATTTCTTTACTGCGTTCACATCGTCATTTATATAGCACATATGTTTTGCTTGACGACGTTCAGCACTTTATTAATATAGCACATACGTATTGCTTGACGGCGTTCACATCGTCATTTATTTAGCAAATATGTATTGCTTTACTTCGTTTTCATCGTCATTTATATAGCACATATGTATTGTTTGACGAGGTTCAACTCGTCATTTATATAGCACAAATGTATTTCTTGACGACATTCAGGCTGTCATTTATATACCACACATGTATTGCTTGACGACGTTCAGCTAGTCATGTATATAGTACACATGTATTGCTTGACGACGTTCACCTTGTCATTCAAATATCACACATGTATTGCTTGACGACGTTCACCTCGTCATTTATATAGCACACATGTATTGCTTGACGACGTTCACCTCGTCATTTATATAGCACATATGTATTGCTTGACGACGTTCATGTCGTCATTTATATAGCACACATGTATTGCTAGACGACGTTCATCTCGTCATTTATATAGTACACATGTATTTCTTGACGACGTTCACCCGTTATTTATATGGTATTTATATGCAATTGATATGCCACACATGTATTGCTTGACGACGTTCACCTCGGCATTAATATAGCACATATGTATTGCTTGACGACGTTCACATCGTCATTTACATAGCACATATGTATTGCTTGACGGCATTCACATCGACTTTTATATAGCTCACATGTATTGCTTGACGACGTTCAGTTCGTCATTTATAAAGTACATATGTATTGCTTGACCCCGTTTACATCATCATTTATATAGCACCATATGTATTGCTTGACGGCGTTCACATCGTCATTTATATAGCACATATGTATTGCTTGACTGCGTTCACATCTTCATTTATATAGCACATATGTATTGCTTGACGGCGTTCACATCGAAATTTATATAGCAAATATGTATTGCTTGACCCCGTTTACATCGTCATTTATATAGAACATATGTATTACTTGACGGCGTTCACATCGTCATTTATATAGCACATATGTTTTGTTTGACTGCGTTCACCTCGTCATTTATAAAGCACATATGATTTGCTTGACGACGTTCATCTCGTCATTTATATAGCTCACATGTATTGCTTCACGACGTTCACTTCGGCATTGATATACCACAGATGTATAGCTTGACGACGTTCATCTCGTCATTTATATAGCACACATGTATTACTTGACGACGTTCAGTTCGTCATTTATATAGCACATATGTATTGCTTGACCCCGTTTACATTGTCATTTATATAGAACATATGTATTGCTTGACGGCGTTCACATCGTCATTTATATAGCACATATGTATTGCTTGACTGCGTTCACCTCGTCATTTAAAAAGCACATATGATTTGCTTGACGACGTTCAGCTCGTAATTTATATACCACACCTGTATTGCTTGACAACGTTCATCTCGTCATTTATATAGTACACATGTATTTCTTGACGACGTTCACCCGTTATTTATATGGTATTTATATGCAATTGATATGCCACACATGTATTGCTTGACGACGTTCACCTCGGCATTAATATAGCACATATGTATTGCTTGACGACGTTCACATCGTCATTTACATAGCACATATGTATTGCTTGACGGCATTCACATCGACATTTATATAGCTCACATGTATTGCTTGACGACGTTCAGTTCGTCATTTATAAAGTACATATGTATTGCTTGACCCCGTTTACATCATCATTTATATAGCACCATATGTATTGCTTGACGGCGTTCACATCGTCATTTATATAGCACATATGTATTGCTTGACTGCGTTCACATCTTCATTTATATAGCACATATGTATTGCTTGACGTCGTTCACATCGTCCTTTATATAGCTCACATGTATTGCTTGACGACGTTCAACTCGTCATTTATATAGAACATCAATATTGTTTGACGGCGTTCACATCATTATTTATATACCACATATGTATTGCTTGACGACGTTAATCTCTTCATTTATATAGCACACATGTATTGCTTGACAACGTTCACCTCGTAATTTATACAGTACACATGTATTGCTTGACGACGTTCGCCCGTCATTTATATGCCATTGATATGCAATTGATATGCCACACATGTATTGCTTGACGACGTTCACCTCGGCATTGATATAGCACACATGTATTGCTTGACGACGTTCACATCGTCATTTATATAGCACATATGTATTGCTTGACGACATTCAGGCTGTCATTTATATACCACACATGTATTGCTTGACGACGTTCAGCTAGTCATGTATATAGTACACATGTATTGCTTGACGACGTTCACCTTGTCATTCAAATATCACACATGTATTGCTTGACGACGTTCACCTCGTCATTTATATAGCACACATGTATTGCTTGACGACGTTCACCTCGTCATTTATATAGCACATATGTATTGCTTGACGACGTTCATGTCGTCATTTATATAGCACACATGTATTGCTAGACGACGTTCATCTCGTCATTTATATAGTACACATGTATTTCTTGACGACGTTCACCCGTTATTTATATGGTATTTATATGCAATTGATATGCCACACATGTATTGCTTGACGACGTTCACCTCGGCATTAATATAGCACATATGTATTGCTTGACGACGTTCACATCGTCATTTACATAGCACATATGTATTGCTTGACGGCATTCACATCGACATTTATATAGCTCACATGTATTGCTTGACGATGTTCAGTTCGTCATTTATAAAGTACACATGTATTGCTTGACCCCGTTTACGTCATCATTTATATAGCACCATATGTATTGCTTGACGGCGTTCACATCGTCATTTATATAGCACATATGTATTGCTTGACGTCGTTCACATCGTCATTTATATGGCACATATGTATTGCTTGACGTCGTTCACATCGTCCTTTATATAGCTCACATGTATTGCTTGACGACGTTCAACTCGTCATTTATATAGAACATCAATATTGTTTGACGGCGTTCACAACATTATTTATATACCTCATATGTATTGCTTGACGACGTTCATCTCTTCATTTATATAGCACACATGTATTGCTTGACGACGTTCACCTCGTAATTTATACAGTACACATGTATTGCTTGACGACGTTCGCCCGTCATTTATATGCCATTGATATGCAATTGATATGCCACACATGTATTGCTTGACGAAGTTCACCTCGGCATTGATATAGCACACATGTATTGCTTGACGACGTTCACATCGTCATTTATATACATGTAGCACATATGTATTGCTTGACGACGTTCACATCGACATTTATATAGCTCACATGTATTGCTTGACGACGTTCACCTCGTCATTTATATAGCACATATGTGTTGCTTGACCCCGTTTACATCGTCATTTATATACCACATATGTATTTCTTGACTGCGTTTACATCGTTATTTATATAGCACATATGTTTTGCTTGACGACGTTCAACACTTCATTAATATAGCATATATGTATTGCTTGACGGCGTTCACATCGTCATTTATTTAGCACATATGTATTGCTTGACTGCATTTACATCGTCATTTATATAGCAAATATGTATTGTTTGACGAGGTTCAACTCGACATTTATATAGCACAAATGTATTTCTTGAAGACGTTCACATCGTCATTCAAATATCACACATGTATTGCTTGACAACGTTCACCTCGTCATTTATATATCACATTTATATTGCTTGACGACGTTCACCTCGTCAATAATATAGCACACATGTATTGCTTGACGGCGTTCACATCGTCATTTATATAGCACATATCTATTGCTTCACGACGTTCACCTCGTTATTTATATAGCAGACATGTATTGCTTGACGACGTTCATCTCGTCATTTATATAGCACACATGTATTGCTAAACGACGTTCACCTCGTCATTTATATAGTACACATGTATTGCTTGACGACGTTCACCCGTTATTTATATGGTATTAATATGCAATTAATATGCCACACATGTATTGCTTGACAACGTTCACCTCGGCATTGATATAGCACATATGTATTGCTTGACGACGTTCACCTCGTCATTTATATAGCACATATGTATTGTTTGACGAGGTTCAACTCGACATTTATATAGCACAAATGTATTTCTTGACGACATTCAGCTCGTCATTTATATACCACACATATATTGCTTGACGACGTTCACATCGTCATTCAAATATCACACATGTATTCCTTGACGACGTTCACCTCGTCATTTATATATCACATTTGTATTGCTTGACGACGTTCACCTCGTCAATAATATAGCACACATGTATTGCTTGACTGCCTTCACATCGTCATTTATATAGCACATATGTATTGCTTCACGACGTTCACCTCTTTATTTATATTGCACACATGTATTGATTGAAAACGTTCATCTCGTCATTTAAATAGCACACATGTATTGCTAAACGACGTTCACTTCGTCATTTATATGCCACACATGTATTGCTTGACGACGTTCACCTCGGCATTGATATAGCACATATGTATTGCTTGACGACGTTCACATCGTCATTTATATAGCACATATGTATTGCTTGACGGCGTTTATATCGACATTTATATAGCTCACATGTATTGCTTGACGACGTTCAGTTCGTCATTTATAAAGCACATATGTATTGCTTGACCCCGTTTACATCGTCATTTATATAGCACCATATGTATTGCTTGACGGTGTTCACATCGTCATTTATATAGCACATATGTATTTCTTGACTGCGTTCACATGGTCATTTATATAGCACATATGCTTTGCTTGGCGACGTTCACATCGTCATTGATATAGTTCACATGTATTGCTTGACGACGTTCATCTCGTTATTTATATAGCACATATATATGGCTTGACGGCGTTCACATCGTCATTTATATAGCTCATACGTACTGCTTGACGGCGCTCACATCGTCATTTATAAAGCAAATATGTATTGCTTGACTTCGTTCACATCGTCATTTATATAGCACATATGTATTGCTTGACGACGTTCAACTCGTCATTTATATAGCACCAATGTATTGCTTTACGACATTTAGCTCGTCATTTATATAGCACATATGTATTCCTTGACGACGTTCACCTCGTTATTTATATAGTACACTTGTATTGCTTGACGACGTTCACGTCATTCAAATATCACACATGTATTGCTTGACGACGTTCATCTCGTCACTTATATAGCACTCATGTATTCCTTGACGTTCACATCGTCATTTATATAGCACACAAGTATTCCTTGACGTTCACCTCGTCATTTATTTACTACACATGTATTTCTTTACAACGTTCACCTCGTCATTCAAATATCACACATGGATTGCTTGACGACGTCCATCTCGTCACTTATATAGCACACATCTATTGCTTGACGACGTTCACCTCGTCATATATATAGTACACATGTATTGCTTGACGACGTTCAGCTCGTTATTTATATAGCACACATGTATTGCTTGACGACATTCACCTCGTCATTTATATAGCACACATGTATTCCTTGGCGTTCACCTCGTCATTTATTTACTACACATGTATTTCTTGACGACGTTCACCTCGTCATTCAAATATCACACATGGATTGCTTGACGACGTTCATCTCGTCACTTATATAGCACACATGTATTGCTTGACGACGTTCACCTCGTCATTTATATAGTACACATGTATTGCTTGACGACGTTCAGCTCGTCATTTATATAGCACACATGTATTGCTTGACGACATTCACCTCGTCATTTATATACCACACATGTATTCCTTGACGACGTTCACCTCGTCATTTATATACCACACATGTATTGCTTGACGACGTTAACCTCGTTATTTATATAGCACTCATGTATTGCTTGACGACGTTAATGTCGTCATTTATATAGCAAAACATGTATTGCTAGACGACGTTCATCTCGTCATTTATATAGTACACATGTATTGCTTGACGATGTTCACCCGTTATTTATATGGTATTTATATGCAATTGATATGCCACACATGTATTGCTTGACGACGTTCACCTCGGCATTGATATAGCACATTTGTATTGCTTGACGACGTTCACATCCTCATTTATATAGCACATATGTATTGCTTGACGGCATTCTCATCGACATTTATATAGCTCACATGTATTGCTTGACGACGTTCAGTTCGTCATTTATAAAGTACATATGTATTGCTTGACCCCGTTTACATCGTCATTTATATAGCACCATATGTATTGCTTGACGGCGTTCACATCGTTATTTATATAGCACATATGTATTTCTTGATTGCGTTCACATCGTCATTTATACAGCACTTATGTATTTCTTGACGACGTTCACATCGTCATTTATATAGCTCACATGTATTGCTTGACGACATTCATCTCTTCATTTATATAGCACACATGTATTGCTTAACGACGTTCACCTCGTCATTTATACAGTACACATGTATTGCTTGACGACGTTCACCCGTCATTTATATGCCATTGATATGCAATTGATATACCACACATGTACTGCTTGACGACGTTCACCTCGGCATTGATATAGCACATATGTATTGATTGACGACGTTCACATCGTCATTTATATAGCACATATGTATTGCTTGACGACGTTCACATCGACATTTTTATAGCTCACATGTATTGCTTGACGACGTTCACCTCGTCATTTATATAGCACATATGTATTGCTTGACCCCGTTTACATCGTCATTTATATAGCACATATGTATTGCTTAACGGCGTTCACATCGTCATTTATATAGAACATATGTATTTCTTGACTGCGTTTACATCGTTATTTATATAGCACATATGTTTTGCTTGACGACGTTCAACACTTCATTAATATAGCACATACGTATTGTTTGACGACGTTCACCTCGTTATTTATATAGCACATATATATGGCTTGACGGCGTTCACATCGTCATTTATATAGCTCATACGTATTGCTTGACGGCGCTCACATCGTCATTATAAAGCACATATGTATTGCTTGACTTCGTTCACATCGTCATTTATATAGCACATATGTATTGCTTGACGACGTTCAACTCGTCATTTATATAGCACACATGTATTGCTTTACGACATTCAGCTCGTCATTTATATAGCACATATGTATTCCTTGACGACGTTCACTTCGTCATTTATATAGTACACTTGTATTGCTTGACGACGTTCACGTCATTCAAATATCACACATGTATTGCTTGACGACGTTCACATCGGCATTTATATAGCACACATGTATTCCTTGACGTTCTCATCGTCATTTATTTACTACACATGTATTTCTAGACTACGTTCACCTTTTCATTCAAATATCACACATGGATTGCTTGACGACGTTCACCTCGTCACGTATATAGCACACATGTATTGCTTGACGACGTTCACCTCGTCATTTATATAGTACACATGTATTGCTTGACGACGTTCAGCTCGTCATTTATATAGCACACATCTATTGCTTAACGGCATTCACCTCGTCATTTATATACCACACATGTATTCCTTGACGACGTTCACCTCGTCATTTATATAATACACTTGTATTGCTTGACGACGTTCACGTCATTCAAATATCACACATGTATTGCTTGACGACATTCACCTCGTAATTTATATACCACACATGTATTGCTTGACGACGTTCACATCGTCATTTATATAGCACACATGTATTCCTTGACGTTCACCTCGTCATTTTTTTACTACACATGTATTTCTTGACTAGGTTCACCTTTTCATTCAAATATCACACATGGATTGCTTGACGACGTTCACCTTGTCACTTATATAGCACACATGTATTTCTTGACGACGTTCACCTCGTCATTTATATAGTACACATGTATTGCTTGACGACGTTCAGCTCGTCATTTATATAGCACACATGTATTGCTTGACGACATTCACCTCGTCATTTATATACCACACATGTATTCCTTGACGACGTTCACCTCGTCATTTATATACCACACATGTATTCCTTGACGACGTTCACCTCGTCATTTATATACCACACATGTATTGCTTGACGACGTTCACCTCGTATTTTATATAGCAGACATTTATTGCTTGACAACGATCATCTCCTCATTTATATAGTACACATGTATTGATTGACGACGTTCACCTCGTTATTCAAATATCACACATGTATTGTTTGACGACGTTCAGCTGGTCATTTATATAGCATACATGTATTGCTTGAGGACGTTCAACTCGTCATTTATATACCACATATGTATTGCTTGACGACGTTCACCTCGTCTTTTATATAGCACACATGTATTGCTTGACAACGATCATCCCCTCATTTATATAGTACACATGTATTGATTGACGACGTTCACCTCGTTATTCAAATATCACACATGTATTGTCTGACGACGTTCTGCTGGTCATTTATATAGCACACATGTATTGCCTGACGACGTTCACATCGTCATTTATATAACACACACGTATTGCTTGACGACGTTCACCGTGTCATTTATATGCCGGACATGTATTGCTTGACGACGTTCACCTCGACATTTATATGCCATTGATATGCCACACATGTATTGCTTGACGACGTTCACCTCGTCATTTATATGCCTCACATCTATTGCTTGACGTCGTTCACATCGAATTTTTTATATCACATATGTATTTCTTGACGACGTTCACCTCGTAATTTATATACCACACTTCTATTGCTTGACGATGTTCACCTCGTCATTTATATGCCAATTATATGCCACACATGTATTGCTTGAAGACATTCACCTCGTCATTTATATACCACACATGTATTGCTTGACGATTTTCACCTCGTCATTTATATACCACACATGTATTGCTTGTCGACGTTCTCATCGTCATTCAAATATCGCACATGTATTGCTTGTCGACGTTCTCATCGTCATTCAAATATCGCACATGTATTGCTTGTCGACGTTCTCATCGTCATTCAAATATCACACATGTATTGCTTGACGACGTTCTTCTCGTCATTTATATAGCACACATGTATTGCTTGATAACGTTCACTTTGTCATTTATATACAACACATGTATTGCTTGACAACGTTCACCTCGTCATTCAAATATCACATATGAATTGCTTGACGACGTTGACCTCGTCATTTATATAGCACACATGTATTGCTTGACGACGTTCACCTCGTCATTTATATAGCACACATGTATTGCTTGACGACGTTCACCTCGTCATTTATATAGTACACATGTATTGCTTGACGACGTTCTTCTCGTCATTTATATAACACACATGTATTGCTTGACGACGTTCACCTCGTCATTTATATTCCACACATGTATTGCTTGATGACGTTCACTTCGTCATTTATATAGCACACATATATTGCTTGACGACGTTCACCTCATCATTTATATAGTACACATGTATTGCTTGACGACGTTCGACATTCACCTCGTCATGTATATGCCATATATGTATTGTTTGACGACGTTCACTTCGTCATTTATATATCACACATGTATCAGCGACGTCATAAAGTTGTGACGTATGCATAGCAAGTTTTTCAAATTCACTCTCTATTTGATCTACTTAAAAATAGCATAATAACATTCGACTTATAAATCCGCTCATATGGATTTAATTATGGCTTTGAAGGAACAAACGTTAACAAGAAAATGGCCGGAAACATCAATCAGGGATATATCGTGATTATACTCTGAATGCGGACAGAGCAATTAGCAAGAAGTAACTGGGGACCGATCGGATTAAGATAGAAATCGTACAAACAGGTGATGATATCAAAATAATTCTTAATACGGAAGTGTTTAAACTGTTGAAACATGCAGCCGATATGTTTTACACATCTGAAACCATGACGAACGAGTGTAAGAGAATCCCTATAATGGACAATAAAGAACGTCATGTTGGAACAAAATTTAAAGTTTCTGAAGGAAAGAAATCTTCGTACACTTTCAATTTATACAATACCATCAGCTCCTGTCTGATCAATGGTAAGGTCGTTGAACTTTTCATGAATTCTCATTTACCGGAAATTGTTGAAATTATTAAAACGAAACTGGTTAACAAGAGCTTGACTACTGACGACGTGAATTAAGCCTTTCGTGTATAAATATACAAACAGAAGACATCTCCGAATCGCAGAATTTACAGCATATTGAATATATGGACATTTGTGATAATCATGATGATCAAATTGTTATGGTTGATCAAGAAGTCACTTTTAGAAAATCATCTGTTGAAGAATATTCGAAATCCCCTGATTCCAACAATGGCACCGACTATGATCTGAAAAACCTTTTGGCTAAAATACATGCTGAAATTATACAAGTGAAAACCACATTGTTGGGGCACATTGAATACACAAACCGAATTTTTTCTCAAATCCGCGATGAAATTTGCAGAGTCAAAAAACAATCAACCGTCACAGGAGGTCAATTTGAAGTAAAATAGAAGACACAAACCATCGGTGATAGTGTACAGAGATGTAGTGACATTATCCAACAACGTCTAATGGCCATATCTGTTGTATTGAAATACATACAGAAATCACGATAATCTCCATCTCAGCCTATAAATGATACTTTACCAACAGAAACCCAAAACATCCAGAATAAAAATGATCCATCTCTTGAAACACCAAACAGTGAAATCAAAAATTGTCGAAGCAAGACCTTGATCATCGGGGATTCTATGCTTAAAGAAATTCAAGAGCGCGGATTCCAAGACACGACGGCGATTTCAATATCAGACGGAAAACACGCAATATATGCAGACGGCTAAATCGACTTGATGCGGCTGAATATGACACCATAGATATATAGGTCGGCGGTAATGATGCGGCTGCCGGTATGCATGTATCTGATGTTGATGATTGTTTGGTGAAAACCATTTACGATTTGCGAAGAAAACAATGCACTGTTTACTTGTGCTTGTTATGCCATAGGGGTGACATAGACGTAACCCAAACAAACACAATGCTAAAACATATTTGCCAGGAGACCTGCTACAAACCAATTGATATATACAAATCATTCATTTACGGTGACGGAAGTGTAACAGCGAACCTTTATATGAAGGATAAGGTTTATTCAAACAAGCGAGGTTTCAGCGCTCTAGTCAGAGCTATAGACACAATGCTGGCTATTTTAAAGTCCAGGCAGATCAGCGATAGCTATGAGAGTCCAAAAATCGTCAAGTAGAAATTGGTGCTCAAATTGCCGCATGAGCAACCATTCAAATCTGGAATATGGTAGACAACCTTCGAAATGGTGCACGAATTATCATATGTCTAACTGCACAATCGAGAACTATGGACGACGTGCGCATGCTTCTTTCAACAATGGCGAAAATGATTTCGGATGGCTTAACGGTTCTGCACGCAAGAGACGATCACCAGATAGACGGCAACAACAATAGGAATGTGCTGACAAACACATTTCGATAAAAAATTCATACGAATATTTAATGCATTTATGCACGGAATGTGACGATGTAGAATGTTCTTCTGATTATACTATACAAATTTCACCGGGAAAAGATCACTGTTTTAAAATTATTTCTCTGTTGTTTACACGTAACAATACTCTAAAAGAACAGTCACGATATAAACTTACATATAACTTAGACAAAATAGCTTTTTACGCAAAAACTAAATTGTACTTAAAATAAACTAATACTATAATAAACAATTCTGAGTGTAATTTATTGTCGTGCATATTGGTTTATAAAAAAAGGAAAATACCATCAGGAGAATCCTTAATTCTAATGATCAAAAATATAATTTCAGTGAAACTTATTCAATACTGTACACAAAATAATGAACTGCATCTCATATATAATATCAACATTCTATTACAATGCGATACATCATAATAAATGTATAAGTAAGTCATACAAACCAATTCAAAGTACAAATGTTCATGATATTTTATCTATAACCTGTAATTCATATAATGAATCAAACAAAATGGTTCCATTTTCCTACAAAGATTATGGCTTACATGTCGCCAACCTTAATATACAACACATCTTACCAAAATAAAATGAAATAAAACACCTGAATCAACCATTTTCTACTGGTATATTAAGTTTATGCAAAACTTTATGGGAAAACTGAGGATCCGACGTTACCTACAAATAAAACATTTTCACTTTGAGCGCAAATATCGTAGATACAAAACTGAAGGTGGGATCCTTATATATATATATATCACACAAATTTCCTACGTAAGCCGTCTTGATCTTGAAACTGAAAACATGGAATCAGTGTGGTTACAAATAAACCTAGTATGTAGAAATAAACCATTCTTAATTAATTTTGTTTACAGATCTCCGAATTCTCCCATATATTGGATAGATAAATATGAACATGAATTTGACATGGCCGATTATAAAAATGTTGAAATACATGCACTTGGAGACTATAACATAAATTACTTTCCTAAATGAGACAAACAAATACAAAAGTACACGATGGAATAGCTTTCTGTCAAAATTTGGACTTTCACAACTTATTAATTTACCGACAAGAATAGATAAAAATAGTTCTACAATTATTGATTATATATATACACAACGAGACTGACATTATAATTGATAATATAGTTCCAAATTGCGCTGTCAGTGATCACTATCTAGTAACACTAGATCAACATGTTCAATCCAATGCCATAGAGACAAAAAGAATCATGATTCAATATCGTACAGGTCCTTCTCAAAATTCAACAGAACATCTTTTCAAGAAGATCTGGCAAAATCCTCACTAGGGGTAGTTGAAACGATCTCAAATCCTAACTTACCTTTAAATATGTTTTATAATATTTTGAACAGCATTCTAATGAGGCTTGGTTCAAAGAAAAAAGAATAAAACAGGAATAAAAAAGGAATAAAAACCGCAATGGTTCACAAATGAAATTAAAGAGGCAAAACACCACAGAGACTATATACACAAACATAAAAAAATTGATGATTTACATCAATATTTTAACGAACGTCTAACGTATAAAATATTTGATATAGAGAAAATCACGCCTTTTAAGGTAAAGAAAATTATAGATAAACTTGATATATTAAAATCAACAGGCCTGGACTAAAATATTACGAAACTGTGGTGACCACATTACATTTGTAATAGTATCGATAATAAACAATAGTATTGTGAGTGGAGTATTTTCAGAAAAACTGAAAGAAGCATATGTTTTTCCTATATTAAAAAAGGAAATAAAGAGGATCCCTGCAATTATCGCCCAATATCAATACTACCAAATATTTCAAAAAATTACGAGCGACGTATTGCCGCACAATTACAAGAATTTTTCAAAACTACCAATATTCTTCATGAAAAACAATCAGGATTTCGTCAAAACCATTCATGTCATACAGCCTTAACAATATTGATAAATAATGGCTAAAAGATATTGATGATGGTAAATATGTTGGTGCTGTATTTCTAGATCTACAAAAAGCATTTGATCTAGTTGATCATGAAATCTTACTTTACAAATTAAAACTTTATCATTTTACTGATAGAACATTAAATCTTTTCAAATCGTATTTGTCCAATCGAACACAAATGGTTAAGGTGAAACATATGTATTCACAGAAAATGATTGTGAAAGCTGGTGTTCCACAAGGATCTATTCTTGGGCCACTTTTGTTTCTTATATATATAAATGACATGCCAATCATAACGAGGACAAATGATAATGACCTCTATGCGGATGATTCCACTGTATATGACGTTTATCAATAATTGAATCTATATTACAAAACAGATTGAAAATTATTGATGGTTAGTGCAAACCTAATAACATGGCACTACATCCCGGAAAATCAAAATGTATGATATTATTTACAAATTATAAAACGAAACATGCAATGAAAATTTAATTGCAAATGGGTAACACGTCAATTGAAAATGTAACAGGACATACTATATTAAGTGTATATGTTGACAATAATCTAACTTGGCAAAACCATGTAAAAAAATGTTGTTAACAAAATCAATTCGAAAATAGCACTTTTGCGACGAATTTTGTATTTCCTTTCCCCTTATATGAAAATACATTATTATAAGGCATACATAATGTCTACCATCGATTACTGCAATATCATTTGTGGACTTACTTCCCAAACTGACACAAATAAGATACTTAAAATACGAAATAGAGCTGCAAGGATAATCATGCAACGTAAAAGTTCGGATAACTTACTTAATAAATTAAAGTGGCTGTCATTTGAAAACAGATGTTATTACCACTTAAGTTTATTGATATATAAAGCTATCAATGAATTTACACCTGATTAAATCACCAATATTTTGTCATTTGCAAATAATGAAAAATATTATCTTCGATCCAAACAAAATAATGATCTTGTCCTCGTGAGACCTCGCACTAATTATTTAAAACAATCATTCAACTACAAAGCTGAACATTTATGGAGAACAATTCCAATTGACATTAAAAAAATAACAAATTATGCACTATCAAACAAAATCTAAAAAAAAAACATCTTTTACAAACACAAAGAAATTTAAATTACTCAGGCTCAAAGTAAACTCTATGCATAATAGTGTATCTGATCATTGTTTTTATTAATCTAATTTAAGTGTATAATTTCGTCGAATAATTTACAAAACTTTTATAACTAAAGTTAAATGTGTTTGCCTAGTTCATATTGATCAATATCAATCTAAACTTCTTAATTTATTATTATCTAAGCAATTATTCAGCAGGTAGGTATAATATTGACAATCGTTTTATTATTGTTTTTATTATTGCTGTTGTTGTTGAAGGCCATATTGAAAATAAGTTATATGTGAAACTATATTATGCACTCTTAATATGTTACCTTCGAAAAATAAAGTTATTATCATAATTATTATTACTAGTATTGTTATTATTATTATTATTATTATTATTATTATTATTATTATTATTGCTTGACGACGTTCACCTCATCATTCAAATATCACACACGTATAGCTAAACGACATTCACCTTGTCAGTCAAACATCGCCCTCGCACTGCTTGGTGACCATCGCCTCATTATTCGTACATTTTTATGTTGAAACGTATCCATTGATATGCAACCAAAAAATTGTAGCCAACAATATGTCTGACCAAATCAAAATAAAATTGTCAGGTAGTTAATTTGAAACGCCACAAAATGCATTGCAACTTTAAGCAGCGTATGTATTTTGTCGACTCGAATGCATAACACCTATAATGATCGGCGCTATACATACCCTTTAATGACTGTGTTTGACCTCGTCGTTTGATTATTTTGAAAAGGTATATTTTACGTCAATATTGTAATACCATGTATTTATGAATGTTCAATAAATGATTAAACATCTGGATTGTTAACATCATCTTATACACACGGGACATCTGGGGTGGTCATATCTTCTTATTACACACGGGACACCGTATTGTTTACATCATCTTATTACACACGGGACATCTGGAATGTTAATATCTTCTTATTATGAACCGAATCAGCTATTTTGAAACTACGTCATTCTATTTTTAGATGGAACCTAGTATATTGGGGGTATTTGTAGTATGATAGTAGATTTATCTGTTACATAAATTATAAAATAAACTAGATATCAATATAAAGTGTATTGCACTATTTATGCAATTTAATTTGCCATAATAGTAACAGAGTATACTGTTTTTAATTTTTTTTTTTTTATTTTGTAAGTGTTGGTAGAAACTTCTTCTCTATATACATTGCCTGTATACAGCGTCTCACCACACCCAAGTCAAAATCATCTAAAACAGTTCTGTCTGTTCGTGGCTTCCGAGGAGCCTCCGATGCCGGTGCAGACTTGCTGCTGCGGATTACATCTGACGTAATATGTCCGTGCATATGAATAAAACATTGTAAGTAAAATTCCTCCGGAACGTTATAAAAAATCGTTGCATTTTATTAATTATGTAGTTGTTACACCGTTGATATTATATATCAAGACACTCTGGTAATATTATGGCAAATTTATTGAAAAAAAAATCGACATAGATACGGTTCAAATTCGCGACATTTGGTTTGACAGTTCGAACATACGCTATCGGAACAGACAGTAGTACAACACACTTAATATTGATACATGTATCTACTTTATTTTACAGTTTATGTAACAGATAAATCTGCTATCATACTACAAACATCCCTAGTATGGTAGGTTCCATCTAAAAATAGCTCATTCGGTTTATACACTCGGGTCACCTGGCTTGTTGATATTTTCTTATTACACACGGGACATCTGGTTGTTGATATATTCTTATTACGCACGGGACATCTGGATTGTTCATATATTCTTAATATTACACACGGGACATATAGTAGTGTATATATTCTTATTACTCACGGGACATCTATGCGTTTATATCTTCCTTTTACAAATGGGATTTCTGATTGTTTTTATATTCTTATAACGTATGGGACATCTGGACTGTTTATATCGTCTTACAATGATTGCACATGGGACATATGGATTGTTCATATCTTCTCATTACACACGGAGCATCTGATTGTTTAAATCGTCCGACTACACAAGGGACATCTTGACTGTTTGCATCGTCTTACAATGATTGCACATGGGACATCTGATTGTTTAAATCGTCTAATAACACACGGGACATCTAGTTGTTTAAACCGTCCTACTTCACACGGGACATCTAGTTGTTTATATATCCTTATTACACACGGGACATCTGATTGTTTATATATCCTTATTACACACGGGACATCTGATTGTTTAAATCGTCCTATTACACAAGGGACATCTAGTTGTTTTATATCCTTATTACACACGGGACATCTGATTGTTTAAATCGTCCTACTACACACGAGACATCTGAGTGTTTATATATTATTATCACGAACGGGGCATCTGGGCTGTTTATATCGTCTGACAATGTATTACACACGGAACATCTGTATTGTTCATATCTTCCTATTACACACGGGGCATCTAGTTGTTTATATATTCTTATTACACACGGGACATCTGAGTATTTATATATTAATATCACGAACGGGGCATCTGGACTGTTTATATCGTCTGACAATGTATTACACACGGGACATCTGGACTGTTTATATCGTCTGACAATGTATTGCACACGGGACATCTGGATTCTTCATATATTCCTATTACACACGGGGCATCTGATTGTTTTAATAATGAAAACAACAGATATGGTAGATATTCATTGTAACATGTATTAATGTATCCAATTTTATTACCGGTCTTTTCCCTACGACTTTGGAATTGGGATCTATTGGTCAACATATGGTGAGTCTGTATAGGTAGATTGAATAACTTATTCAGTATCATTTGAGTGCTTTTACATTTGCATTTGCACAGTTTGCACATTTGCATACTAGTCATTAAATTTAAAATTCCACTTTCGGATACATACTAGAGAAAACCCATTTGAATGTCACATTTGTAATAAGACTTTTACATTCATCAATTTAGAAATCGCACTAGCGGAAACATACAGAAGAAGAACATAGTTCAGTGTCATGAGCGTAATAAAATATTAATCTTAATAGATTTATGAAGATACATACTTGCGGTGTCAGATGTATCCTAAGATGTATCCTAAGAAATATATCATTAGCATGAATTCTCTGAACATGCTGAGGAAAAAATATGCTGTCTGGTGTGAAACAAGACAGAATCATCAAATTCGAAATCCCACTTGCAGATACATGCCAAAGAAAAATCATTTGATTGTTAGGTGTGTAATACAATATTAAGCGTGTGATCAATTATCCAAAGTCTTACACGTAATTGTGTATCAGATGTTTCGTAAAGAAGGTTTGAAGTAACCAATTGCAAACAAACACACGTGGTTGCATACCGGAGGTAAGACATTATAGAGCCAATACCAATATTGTCGTCGTATCTAAAAAGGAGTATATCAGGAAAAAAGCTATAAATGTCTTAAAAATATATATATATTTTTTTTTTTTTTTTTTTTTTTTTTTGAACCACCATTTGATGGTCCGTTTATTCTCCCCGTCATAGGTGTAAGGAGGTCGGGGAGGACCATCCTCCTTCACACCGTACAAAAAGCAAGCAATTATGAAGTAGTATATAATTATTATTTTAGTTGCTCTCTCATTCAACCATTCATTCTTAATATGTATATAGTATTTCTTCTATAATGTGACATTATTGAAAAAAAACATAAAAATATTTTTTTCTGTCTATTTAGGCAATATATCAATATTTTAAATGACGGGGTGTAGAAAAAAAAGTGTGGGGGGGGGGGGGAGGGGGTTTGCCATGTGAGGTTATACATTTGTTTTAAACATAGATTATATGTACATTTTAAACTATTTGTGTGGATACATTTGTACACAATTTAAATTATGATGAAATCAGTGTTTGTATAGTACCCCAATCTTCACTAAATTTATCAAACGTACCATTCTTAATGTTAATCCACTTGTTTACCTCATACAATGCTCTCATATTTCCTATTAGCCCATGAAATGAAATTTTGTTATTCAGACAACTGCTTGAGTAAATATATCTCTTAATGGCAAGTAGTAGGATATTTTCTGCTAATGCATTTTGGCTGTTTGATTTATTTCCAAAAATTAATTTGATTTCATTAAAGCAAAATTGGACATGTCTTTGCTCAAGATATTTACTTATATCTGAAAACAATGCTCTTATATGATTACATTGCCAAAACAAATGTTGCAGTGTTTCTGTGTGTATATGACAGAAAGTACATTTTTCATCAGATTTGATATTGATTAAAGTTAAGTCTATTTGTTGGGAGGATCCTGTGTAGAAGTCTATATTGCAACCATTGAAGCTGAGTATCTTTAGTTATTTGGAAAGGAATATTGTAGTATATTTTCCAGTCATTTTCATTTATGTTATATATTTCATTCCATCGACTTTGACCAGCTGGTCTGTCATTGTTTTTATTCAGAATGTCGTAAATTGGTTTAGTTCCCGACTTATTCTGTAACACTGGGTAGATATGAGATGGAATAAAAGGAGCTGGTTCTTTTGTATTATCATGTTCAAATCCATTTAATTTTTAAATGTTTTTATTGATTGCAATATTCCATGAAAATGCAAATAGTTAATTTTAAGGTTTGTATTTTTTGTTCAAACTCTTCCTTAGTAAATAAATGTCCATTTTCATTAATAATATCATTTATATATCGGACTCCTTTGTTATACCAACTTTTAAGGAAAAAACTTTGCTTTCCAATTAATAGATTCTGATTGTAAAAAATTGGCATCTTGAGGAATTTTTCATATGTATCAACTTTGTTAGAATCTAATAAATTCATATATGCCTGCATGATATCTTTCCAGAATTCATTTTTAGTGGAATTAAGTAGCTTTTCAGGGTAATGTTTTCCACAAGATAATATTTTATCTATATCAAGAAAATAATTTGTTAAATATTGCCACATTCCATCTGAATTTATAAGTCGCCTTATCCAAGTATTTTTTAGGCTTGCTATGAAAGCTTTTAAATTAATCATTTTTAATCCTCCTTCTGAATAATATTTTGTGACAACTACATTTTTTATCTTTGCGGATCCTTTCCATATGAACGTATAAAACATGTCATTAATTTGTTTAATATAGGTGTCTGGCGGGTTTGGGAGATAAATAAAAATATGGTTTAAGGATGGTAATAATAAGCTTTTAATGACAGTTTCCAATTGGTGTAAGAAACCTTCTGTTCCAGTATTGCAATGATTTTTTGATTTTTTCAGTTTTTTCCTTAAAATTTAGTTTTATCATTCTATCTAAATCAGTGCTAAATGTAATGCCTAGCAATTTGAATTCATTTTTGCCCCATGATAGTTTCCATTTTGTTTTTATTGAATATGAGCTGTATTTCTTTGATCCAATCCATATAACTTGTGTCTTGTCAAAATTGATTATAAGTCCAGAGATTTGTGAAAAGTAGTGTAGTTCGGAGAGAGTTTCATTAAGTGAAGTGTCCGATCCATCTAGTAAGATTGAGGTATCATCTGCAAACTGAGATAACTTATACTCTTTATTATTTATGTTAATTCCTTTTATATTTTTATTATTTTTTATTCTAATTGTTAAAATTTCACTACACAAAATAAAGATGTATGGTGACAGGGGATCTCCCTGACGGCAGCCGCGCCCTATACTGAAGAACTCGGATAAAAAGCCACATTGAATAACTGATGACTGAATATTATTATAAAAAAGTTTGATCCAGTTTTGAATTGAATCTCCAAATTTAAAAAAATTCAAAGTCTTTTTGATGAAAGACCAAGAGAGAGTGTCAAAGGCTTTCTCAAAATCTATTAAAAGTAGTAATCCTGGAATGTTTTTTTCTTCAGAGAGATGTAAAATGTCATATAAAAGTCTCGTGTTATCACCTATATACCTACCCTTTATAAATCCTGTCTGTTCTTCACTTATAAGTTTATTCAACACTGTTTTTATTCTGTTTGCTATGGAGCCTGAGGCTATCTTGTATACAATATTTAATAATGTTATTGGTCTCCAGTTTTTCAAAAGACTGCGTGACTTATTTTCTTTGTGTATGCATGTAATAATACGTTGCCGCTGAGTTATGGATAGTGTACCCTTTTTAAGCCCAAAATTGATGGATCTGACTACAAAGTGTCCTATTTTTTTCCAAAACATTTTATAAAAATTACTAGAAAATCCGTCACTGCCTGGACTTTTGTCGTTCGACATTGAAAGTAAAGTTTTTGATGCCTCTGAATAAGTAATGTTTCCTTCTAAATTTTGTGAATCATTGTAAGATAATTTTGGCACATCAAACTCTTTTAATTCTTTTTCCAGATCAACATCTATCTGTTCGTTTTCATGACAGGAATATAGATTTTTATAAAAACATTTGGTTTCTTTTAAAATATCAGTCTGATTTTCTACTATATCACCATTTTCTTTTTCTATTTTTGGTATTATTTTGCTGACATAGTTATTTTTTTCTAAATTACAAAAGAAATTGGATGGTTTTTCACCTTCTTCAACCCATTTTGCTTTTGATCTTATCATATAACCTTTAAGTTTTTCATTCCGTAGAGTATTCAATTCATTTTTTAAAATGTTAAATTCCTCTATATTTTCTTTATTTAGTGATTTTTCAATTTTATCAATTGTTTTAATAAGTTGTTCCTCAGTTTTATCTCTTATTTTTTTTTTTGTAACTACCATAAGAAATCGATTTACCTCGTATTTCCATCAATAATGTTTCTAAAAATAATTGGTCATCTATAACAAACTGTATATCTTCATTGGGGATTTCATGTAAATTTTCCATTTTATAGATTGGTAGACAATATTGTTCTTTTATTTCTTCTATTTTTCTATTTATTGTATTTATATATTCAATATCATTTAAAAGAGAGTTGTTATGTTTCCATAAACCTTTACCATGGTTTAGATCATTAAAACATAGTTTTAGAAATATAATGGAATGATCAGACTTATAACTAGTTTGAATATTGCACATTTTCACATTTGGTAAAAAATCCTCTGTTAGCAGGTAAAAGTCAAGTCTAGCTTGCTGTAAAGGTTTATTACGTCTCCATGTATATCTTTTAGTATCAGGATTAAGTTCACGAAAAGGGTCAAAAAGATGTTTTTCTGTAATATTGTCTAAAAGTGTTTCTCTTGCTTTTCTGTTATTTATATTTTTATAGTTAAAATAATCCATCTTTGGATCGAGCACAAGATTAAAATCGCCACATATCATATATGTATCATTACCTATATCATTTATAATCTTAAAAATATTTTCATAAAAAACAGGTTGATCAGAGTTGGGTCCATATACTGTAAGAAGTGTAAATCGTTTTGATTCCACTGTCATGTCAAGTGCTATGTAATTACCTTCCTTGTCTCGATATTCATTATGCACCTTGCACTCAAAGTTTTTACTAAATAATATTGCAACGCCTCTTGCATTAGATTTGGTAAAATTAAAATAGCAGTCCCCGTTCCATTGAGCATAAATAAACTTTTTTTGTGACTCAGTAAAATGTGTGTCTTGTAAGCAATAAATATGACATTTTTTATCTTGTAAATATCGAAAGACGTCTACTCTCTTTTGGTTGCCATTAAGGCCTCGGCAATTCAGGGATAGAATCTTGATATCACTCATTAATATTTATGTCAATCACAAAATGACTCTTCAAACCACAATTAAGAGTATAATTAGTACATGTAAGCTTGGCAACCTCACCTGGGAAAAAGGGGGGGACAAAGGGTGGGATTAATGAAACAATAAAGTGTGCAACAAAGAAGCACATAGTGAAATTAAAGATGTAAACACGTGATTTTTTCCCAAAACAAACATCTACTGAGTTGAATATAAAACGAAGAAAAATTCAAATATAATGGTACCAATAAGGGTTAATTTAATCCATTTTTTTTTTTAAATGCTAATTCATTATCAAAATGCTAACTGGGAATAACTCACCAGTTTGAAGAATAAGTATTACCTACAGCACTCCTAATGAACGTATCGGACATTCAAAAGAAAGACTACTCAAAATTCATAACTTCAATCTGAATTTACAGATAAAGTGAAAGGAATGAATTGACCATCTGTATCAAAACAAATCAAAATGGTTTAAACATCTGTTTCAAAATAAAAAAATGAAAAAAATAAAGAAATGACCATCTGTATCAAAACGAATTAAAATGAATTCACCATCTGTATCAAAACAAATCAAAATGAATTAACCATATGTATCAAAATGAATTAAAATGAATTAGCCATCTGTATCAAAATGAATCAAAATGAACTGACCATCTGTATCAAAACAAATCAAAAATGAATTAACCATATGTATGAAAATGAATTAAAATGAATTAGCCATCTGTATCAAAATTAATCAAAATGAATTAACCATATATATCAAAATGAATTAAAATGAATTAGCCATCTGTATCAAAATGAATCAAAATGAACTGACCATCTGTATCAAAATGAATTGACCATCTGTATCAAGATGAATCAAAATGAATTGACCATCTGTATCAAGATAAAATCAAAATCAATTGACCATCTGCATCAAAATGAATAAAAATGAATAGACCATCTGTACCAAAATGAGGTATCAATTTGTACCCTACTAGACTGAACATCTGTGTCAAAATAAGTTGACTATCCAGATTCATGTTGATGTATAATTCATGAACTGACATTCGTTTTTTTCTAGAAAGCAAATAAAACAAACAAATAAAATACAAAAAACAATGAAGCTTCTGAAAAGCATCCCTTGATTGCATGCATCAATTAACAAATACATATTAATAGGCTGGTAAACGAAATCTTGCGTAGCATCATGTCTCGGACTAATTGCAACACAAACGTTTCTATTATTTTCGTAAACTACAATATATGTAGTTATACAGGGAGAAAGTTGCATTCACTCAGATCAGGCATTTCTGAGAAAATTGACTTTATATTAAGGGCATAACGAAATGTTCTAATAACCACTCACATATACATATTTGAGTGTTGTGGTACCTTTTTTGATACTTTATGGTATGTTTTACCTTAATTTATACATTATTTACATGTACATAGGTTTAATGGTATTTTTTATCATTCTTTGCATTTGAATGTAAGAAATAATTCATTTTTTCCTTTTGTGATGGGGGAATTACCCCACCCACTATTATGAATATACAAAAAAAAATCGAAAATGAAACAGACAAATCTTTATTTGTGTTAATAATTATTTCATTTGCATTAATTATGAAATCTCAAATATAACTCCTCAAAATGATCAGTTTAAATTATGGTTCAGCATGCATGCGTTAATTAATAGATTTGATACACGCGTAATGTATGTACAATTCTATCACTCCAGAACTGTCCGATAAACATTGTAATACAGAATGCAAATACAATTACACTATCTTTCCAATTATCAACAAATGGTAATAAAACTTCGTGCCTTTGTACTTTAACCCTTTCCCTCATATAAACGCTTTCTGACCCCTCTATAGCAGACGGCCTTTTGAAACATGGTGGCAAAAGAAGAAATTGCATAAAACGTGCAATTTCTCCTTTTGACACAATGTTTTCCACTTTAAATCATAGGTTATCATTTGAATTATAGAGAGTTTCTACGTTTTGACAAATCAAACAAGTCGTTTGTTGCAGGATTGTCGTATGATGGAAAGAGTTAAGGACCCTTAATGCTTGATGCAGTAATCATATGTTAAAAGATCCAACAAAATAGACAAAACTTGACATTGCATGTAAAACTAAGTAAATTCAACGTATTCTGGCATGTGGGAGTTTGTGCAACTAATTCCACGACAGGCTCCACATCCAAAAGAACATTCCAGACCGTGTTTCCGACATGACCATCGTTTACTGTCACAGTTAGCTTTGCAATTACATCGAACAACGTTTAGCAGTTTTGCGGGTGCTACAGGCATGTTATTTTTTATGGGACTGTACACCTCATTCTTCAGCTGCCAACCCCAGTCTTCAGGTTGCAGATAAGATCGGTAGAAAGACCTCCCCAGTACCTATCTGTTCTTCTGACAGTGTGGTTCCCTTGTAAGAACTGCCGGTGTACATCCGGATGCTCATGTTCCAATCTCGTCATATTTTGAAGATAGACGTAGGCATATTTCAGATATAGATAGTTTCCAGATGCAGCAAAATACGGTAACATCTTTCTAAGAGCATTTAGCCGTCCAATCCAATCACCAGTTCTCTCTGCACGTATAAATTGTTTCAGTACCGCAATCATATCTATGTATTGAAACCATAATGCTGCTGTTCTGTGTTTGTTTAGCTTTACTTTAAGTTCGACGATCTTTTGAGACACCACTTTCAAACTTTCACTTTGACACACTTCATGTTTGAAAACAATGTTTTTTTCAAGTTTGTCATACGTCTCTGATAAGCTGGTCATTACATCCAAATGAGATTCAGAGCTGCTGGTGCATTCCTGTCGAACTTCTCCGGTTGAAAGGGAACCTTCAATGTACGTCTCGCCAGCGTGTTCAGAATCATTTGATTCATCTACCATGTGAAATAATGTGGTGCTGCATCCAGTCTCGTGTTAAGTTGTGCCATCCCCCTGGAATGAATCACACGTTGATATTATGTCATCAGGTACGTATTCGTCGTTGACACTGCTTCTGCCATTGTCTTGATTATAGGACATTAGCATAGTAGGGTATATATTTGCTAGCAAAATTGCGTGTAGAGCCGTATCAACAAGAAAATGTCCTCTGATCGCGCGTGATATAGCTTTCCCACACATCATATGTGTCACTGCGTTTGGGGCATATATTGTCTGAAGCACGTCCTGCAATCCGGAACCCGACATGATAAAGCCCACAGAGCCAAGGAAACTCATTTCAGTGTGAAAGGCGCCCAATCTGAGAACGATACTTTTAAGTGGACTCGACCCAACAGACATAGATACAATTTGTGTAGCTTTCTGAAATAACGACTGATCAAATGTCAGGACTGGTGTAACTCCATACCTGCTAGATTGCTCGCATACAAAGTGCAGGGTCGAATTTATGCATGACATATCAGAGGGACTCATGTCTATTATAGGTAAAAACGTTACAGATGATTTGCCTGGGTACATATCAGATTCCTGCTTGATGCACATCTGCATAAAGCCAGACCAGCTTGGACGTGTTTCTTTCAAAGGCCAAATTACTTTAGAGAATAAATCAAACTGACTATTATCGAAGTCCTCTGTTGTTGAGTCATTGTCTTCCCCAAGGTCAAGAAAATGTATTTTCTCTGGTGCTCGATTGTCAGGGTGTTTGAAATATTTGATGGTTATTTTTCCAATATCTGACAACTCACTCAGTTGAATGTTTGCCCTAGGGATCGGTAGGCTTACGTTGGACCCGGGTGATGTACAAGCTATAATCCCCATCCCATGGAATGTTCCGTGCCCATCAAGCGTACGAACGTTATGGTCCGCATTGTCTGCTACAAACTGACGGAATTTTCCAGGGAAATAAGATGGGATAGTTGTGCTCAGTGTTGCTGCAGCATTTAACTCGAACCTTTGAACCTCATAATACGATGCACTAAACCCCATACTATTAAGTAAATCCACCAAGTACCTAGAACCAAAGTGGTGATGTAACTGAACACCTAGACCTATCTGTAAAGGTGCCAGTAGGCTCTTTGGTCTGCATGCCTGTATTATTGATTGACCAATTGATGCTAACTTAACACTGGTATCATTCCCACACAATAATACTGTCAGCAATGTCTGTAAACTTGCAGGAATAAACTCTTTATTTTCATTTGTAGACAAAACAGAAGAAAATGATGGTTAGAATTTCTTGATGGTCTCTGCTTGGATTGAATTAATATCAGCCTTGATCAGCTTCGCTGCTGCAGTTATAATTGTTTTCCTTTTTTTACTTTCCGAAAACCCTTGTGTATCGTTTGAGAAGTTATGAATAATTTCTGATGCTTTTTGTTTCATTGTGACCTTAGCTTCAGTATTGCCGAAAGTGGTTACTGATATAGAGTCTCCAAAATGGTCAATTAACCTGTTTTTCAGATGTTTGTATGAGTAAGCACGGTCCCCACAAGTATCTTCCATCAAATGAATCAGAACCCTCATTTTCTTCTATATAACTCACAACATTTTTGAATGCTTCAGTGGTATCTGGTGCTTCAGGTCTTCCTGGGCTTTTTGTTTGCTTTTGACAAGGACTGGCATCTGTTTCAAACTCCTTGGGAAGCTGTCGATTTGTCCTGAAGTTGACACTGCATGTCTGATGGTATAATGCATCAGCCGCTGGTAGATCAATTATGCTAACGATCCTTCCAGAGACGTCATGGGCCCACTGATCATTCCTTTCTGAACATACACGTTCAATGGACTTCTTAAAAGGAAGAATTCTAATTGGAAAAATAGCATAGCCCCGTTTTCTATGGTTAAAATTTGCATCCTGTGAACAAAATATGCATTTATGTTTAAAGTCAAATACGCCCGATGACCTTGTGGAACATTTAGTAGTACTGTCATTATTATTAATATCATAATTGCTAGTTATAACGTTGCGTTTATGAATATAGTCTCTTCTGCAGTCCACGTGAACTTCTTTTCCAGGAATAACATTTATGTTTGATTGCCGCTCAACACTGGCTTCGTTTATCGACTTGCTGCCTTTATTCCGTAGCTTCACTGTGGGAAGATCATTGAGAGGTGTGTTGCAGAATACACAGTCATCCATCTGAAATGAATAATAACGTCTATTTGTAAGATTTCAATTTGGGTAAATTCTAGAAAAGTGATGATTATATGTAGCAATAACATTCACAGACGAATGTAGCAGACATAAGGTTGAAATTGATTGAGACAGTTTCGACAGTCTACATTCTTAAGTGTGTATAGAGCATGATTTCATTCTTCAATTATTAGTGCATAGGTTATAATTATTCTATACCAGTATGTATTGTGATGTATTGGTCTATAAAATATTATCAAAAATATCTAAAGTAGGATTGTTGTTTGTCCAACAATATATTATGTGCATTATTCGGTTAGATTGGTACAAAACACATACGATGTGTTAGCTCTGCTGTGCTGCCGGTATCCCAAGAGATGTACGGTTCACCGTTGGTTGTGCAGAATACAATAATACACTGCAGCTGTATTCAGCATCTGAAATTAAACAAAAATTTAATTACAAAGGTCCTCAAGATGATTTTACAATAATATTATAATGTAAGCAAGCTTTACTATTATTATTGTATTGTGCTGCAACGGTCTGTTTTGCAAAATTGTTGTTTAATAAAAGATAGGTACTTAGGTACACGTACAATGATATATTTATGTACTGCTGCTGGTGATCCATGGTATGTATGGTTGCTTGTGTTGCGTATATCTGCGCAATATTCAGCCTGCAATGTAAGAAAAAATGCGTTTAATTACATAGACCCTGTATATGATTTTATTGTAATATAATGATGTTAATAACACACAAAAACATTCAATGATATAAAAACAATCATAACATATTCTAAACAAAGTGTTACTTGTCAAAACTTGTGAATTCAGTAATTAAATAGGCTCCTGTTTTGGTAGTCAGTTAACACGTTTTTTTTAGAATTATGGCAAAAATGGCCTTCCATACTTCGAAAAATGAACGAATGTGACCCTCAAGAAGTACGTTTTTTTCTTCAAGTAAGTGTTATTTTGCTCATTTTGAACACTGTTATTAGTTTAATACAAATGTTTAACGCTAGCAAAACTCTTAATATCCTAAAATATGCATGTTTATACCGTATTCAACCTTACCTCAAATTTCACCATGAAACAACGTTCATCAACAATTATGCAGACATACAAGACTTAAACACAAACAAACTTCAAGGAATTCATTAAAAATAAACATAATTGATACTTACCCCGCATATTTGATCGATAATGGCACTTTCAAACAGTTGTTTATATATTTTGACTGGGCGCCGCCATGAAATTATGACGTATTTTGATGACGTCATTGTACCTCCCGCTGAAGAGTTCTTACTATGGTGAGCTAAACCGTCCAAAATTTCAAATAATAAAATAGGGTATTTTTTTTTTTTTAAAAGTCAATATTTTTGTTTTGCCGAGGAACACAGTCTGCAAGTTTGGTTTGGGAGATACTAATACAATGTACTTTCGTTCTGTATAAATACAGTTTTTGTTGCAATTAGTCCGAATGAATATTTTCGTTTACCAGCCTATAAACTCTGGTCAGTGCTGTGTTAGTAAATTACAGACCACAGCACTTATCTGTAAATACAGTTATTATTTTTAATGATGTCTATTGTATTATATAGTAGTCTTTGATTGTATAATAATATAGTAACATTTCCTTACTTGATACTTTGCAGAATGCAGGTATTGATATAGGGGTATTTCTATTCATAAATTTTTTTATAATAACCTTACTGTTATAAAGTGTTATCCAAAGAAAATACTTAATCCAATATCACACAAAAACACATTCATACATCTCAAAGTTATTTTCATATTCCACACATACTGCACAAACTGTCCTGTATTTGATTATAACGGTGCATGAATGACCGTGTTAACATTGTCATAGATGTCAAACTTGTGTCTGACTCCAGTTGTCGTCTTCCCAAACACTGATCCATTGAAGAACCAGGCACTGTCCATGTCCTTGTGGAGTGTAAGCCTGTTTATCAATCCCTGGTTGAGTTTGGTGACGTCATCTACCAGTTTGTGGCCTGCTGCCTTCATTGCCGAACGTTTCCTCATCAGTGTGGTTTTTGCGTTGTTGTTAGTCAGCTTCACTAGCACTGGCTTTGTCATGCCAGGTTTGCCTGGAATGCGGTGGATAGCCATTATTTTCTCTGGGGCTATTGTTACATTTCCTTTTGTGTGAAAAAGATCACACACTTTTGTAATGAGCACATCTTCTGTTTCGCTTACTTCCTGTGGAATGTTCATAATTTTTACATTGTCTTTCCTTGAGTATTGCTCATTTTGGTTTGCTCTCTTGTTTGCTTCTCGAGCTAAAGTTTCACCAGTATACACTGTTTCACGAAGCGTTTCTAAATTTTTCTCAACATTTGACTCGTATGTTTTGAATTTTGCCTTAAGCTCGTTGTTCTCAAATTCCTTTCTATTTTATTTGTCATTTCAAGTGTTTTCTCCTTAAGTTTTGAATCAAACAAGGCTATAATCCTTTGTTCCATTCCTCCGATAATTTTTGAAACTGTGTTTGAAATGAGACTTTCAATATCTCCTTTTTTCATAATATCTTTAAGCTCTTCTTTAACAATGCACATGTTTTCACTTAATGTGTCCAGTTGCTGTGTAATAATGGTTATTTCTTCTGCACTACTGTTTTCAACTTCCACATGAGCGCGTTTGACAGGCTGTGTATTACTAAGCTTCTGAATTGACTTGGCACCCAAGGCCATGTTTACAGTCACTTGTTTCTGTGAGCTCTTTATTTGATCTCCTGATTTGCTCATTGTGGCTGTGGTTGTGGTGAGCAGTTCTCAAAAATAACTGTAAATCCAATAACACTTAGTGTGTAACCACTCAGATTTGTTGTGTAGGTAGTGTCCCTAGTTTTGACCCTTCACCGAGAACAAAGGAATTTATGTGTACCAGGTAAATATCCAGGTATAGAAAAATCTATATTCACAAATATCTCCAAAGTTTAAGAAAATATTTCCCTCAAAAGTTCACAGTATCTGAAGATCACCTTTATGATTGTCACTGTCAACAATTTGTTACTATTTTATTACTATAAAAGATGTTTTTGGGAAAAAACACAGGAGCAATGAATTAACCTGACTTCATAACTCAAATGCCCTAAGGGAAATACCAATATTGTCGTCGTATCTAAAAAGGAGTATATCAGGAAAAAAGCTATAAATGTCTTAAAAATAAAATGGATAAAAAGCACCTCATTATCATAAATAAATAAAAATCGAATGTGTTATTATCAAATCCACCGAAATGTGACAAAGTAGATGTTTTTGTTACGTGTTGCAAACTTCAAACGAAATCACCATTCTACTAATAGACAGCACTTATATATTGCTTGACGATCTTCACAAACTCAGTCGGGCTCTTTCTAAGATGAAACAATTTTTAAGATTTCACATAGTCATTCGGACTCTTTCTAAGATGAGACATGTTTTACATCGTGTAAACCTATATTACTGATCAAATTAATATGAAACACATGATACGTCACAGAATTTGTTGCAACTTTAAGCAGGAAATCTATTTTAGAATAATCTAGGCGTGTACCTTATGTAAGGAAATCCCTTTTCAAAATATGATTTCAGCGCCTATTGATGTCAGTGAATAGTTTAAATTGCTTAATAGAAATATTTTTTCTTTAATTATACACGTGAGTTGTCCGGTTTGTTTCTGAACCGCCCGTATTCTTCTTTCATACATACGTAATGTTTTTTCAGTGAAGGAACGCTATTCATGTCATTTTATAAATAGAAGGGAAAAAAATCGCCAT